>JAIEZT010000018.1:0-130000 GCA_019594935.1 Periophthalmus modestus | reverse complement strand
TCAAATGTTCCACAATAAACATTAAGCTTTGATCTATTTCCATGGAGATGAGCAGGTGACACCACCCAGGTCAAGTTACAGGTCAGATCTGTGGAGAAGTGACCCCCTCACAGTAAGAATGTGATAACAACACTTAAATGCTGCATTTGATGTAATAGATTATCCTCTTTTATTGAAAAAGTGAAAATCTGTGGTTTGCTGCTTCTGCTGTTGCACCAGTGCAAAGTTCCCCCTCAGAACACAAAAAGTTTTTTATAATGTTTATTCTTCTGACAGTAAAAGTTTAGTTTGTATTGTTCCACAAGGAAGCTGTTTAGGACCTCTTTTTGTTTTTATGTTTTTATTATGATTTGCCATTGACCCTGAAAAAAGCTTCATTAACAATATCTGCAGATGACTCAACTGTCGAGTTTGTTCTGTGTCGATCGATATCGACGGGGAAACAATGTCCTCTCTGATATTTACCAGATTATTAACAAACCATTATTTAAATGTATCTGAAATGTCACACACGTAAACTAAATGTTGTGTAAATTTGCACTTCAGATGAACTTGAATTCAACTGTGATTATTTTTAAGAAAAAATGTATTTTATATGAAATATCAAATGTAATGAAAGTATATTGTGTATGATAAAATGAAGATTTTAAAAGTATATTTCAATGGACCCAGAAGACTGCTCTGCTATCAGCGAATGGGATCCAAATAAATAAACAAATTAACCACTAAACTGAATAAATGCAAGACAGACATATTTAATGCCAAACTGTGGAACAGTCCAGGCAAATCAAAAGTCAAACGCCCAACGAAAAGTTACACAGTGCATCTTTAATATGGGTTTTTATCCCCTTACTAATGTATTACATTTTTTCTTACTTTAGTTAAAAATGTTTTGTAAAAATCCAACTACATTAAGTTGGTAGAAAGTAAAAAACAAAACAAATATTGTCTTTACTTCAAACTGATATAATGCAGGTCAAATATCTGGAAACAATAAGTTACTAGAATAAACCTTTTGGTCTCACCATTCAAGAAGGAGCAGGAGCTGTAGAGCAGGATAATCCCACAGAGCTTCACTATGTTGTATGGGCCAATCCAAGTCACAGCACTGGGTCCAGACTCTGACAAAGGTAAAGACACAGACTGAATGAACCAATGTTTCATCTGCTGATCTTCTAGAAGTAACATTTTAATATCCTAATATTTCTAAAGAGACACAACTGGTTTTAATTCTGCAAAAAAAGATAGAACTAAAATGAAGCCTCACACATGTGTAAATGAGTAACTCTGTGTATTATGTAATGCCAGAGGGTAATCTAATGGCACCTCTCTGGTTCACACCTGCAGCCTGTGACCAAGGACAAAATCTCCATCTGGAATGTCCCCAGTGTGGGACAAATAAAGGTTATTTCAACTTATGCTCTTCATTAGTGTCTTATATTGAATATTTAGATGCCAAACACTGGTACTGGGTAAAAAAGCTTCAGAGAATACTGCACTTTAGGGTGACATACCTGTTATACTCAGTGTAATGTCTGGAGATGATTCAATTCCAAGTGTATTTGAGGCCACACAATAGTACTGTCCCTCTTCAGTGAAGTTGAAGCTGTACGTGTGTCCCTGGCCGACTTTGGCTGGTCCCTGTGAGCTGTGTCTGAACCAGGGTGAAGTGGTGGACAGGAGGCTTGGCTCTGCTGGAGCAGCTCAGCGTCACTGACTGACCTGCTGACAGTGAACCGGACGGACTGACCTCCACTGAGGTGTTTTTAGGACCATCTGAGACACACAGGGAGGTTTAATGTCATACTGTGGAACATTTCAAACCAATGGTATTGCAATTGAAACCTGGTCTCTCCACCCACAAAGTTACACAGTGCACTTTAATATATTTTAGCAATTTATCACCAGAATGGAATTCATCAGTGTGTTTCACTCACATGAGACACTGAGAGTCACGTCACTGTCGGCCATTTTGACTCCTCCACTCACAGGATACTCTGCATTACACTTTATCATTAGTCCATCATGGGCGTCTGTCAGAGTGATGTTCTGTGTGATTTTAGTGCTAAATGTCCCGTTGGTCTCTGTGATGTGGGCAGTGCCTTGGTGGAGGTCCCATGTGAGCTGAGGAGGGGCGTGTGGACAGGGAGTGACAGCTGAGCAGGTTATAGTCACCACCTCTGTCTCTGTCTGTTTACCAGAGACTTCTATTGTGGGGCTCCAGGGAGAGTCTGAGAAGAGTCAAAACATTTGGGGAGAACATTACAATCTAAAAAAGGCAATAAACCAAGACCTAAGCTGATGCTGGTCAGATGGGAGTGGAGGCTATTTACTGTGCACAGAAGTAGAGTGAAAATGTCATTCAAACATTCAAACTTGTTTATAACAGGTGTATGTTAGAACCTGATGACAAAACTAATGTGGAAAAGCAGTTTGTCCCTTTGAATATAAACCTGTGTCAACAAAATACTGTTTGACTGTAAAACAAACTGCTATTCAGAGATGAAACTGTATAAACAAACATTGGAGCTGATTGAATGTAAATCCTAAACAGATATACACAGAATATAAGAATAAAAGTTTGATTTGCATTAAAATTCAGACAGTAGCCTGTTCAAATGGTCTTGGGTTTTGCAGAAACTATTTTGTCCCTTTGCAAATGAGGTAATGTGAATAAAATAAAGACATAAAATCAAAACCTTTTTTTCTTCATTAACCTTTGAACAAATAGTAAAAGTGTCTTACCTCTGACTGTTATTTGAAGAGAGTCACAACGAGCTGTGGCCTTAAAACCACTGTTCTCTACTCTGAAGTAATATTTGTCTTCGTGGCTTTTACTTAAATTATAAAACATTGTGGTGCAGTTTTTGTTTTTCAGGTTCCCAGTGAAATTCATGGGATAAGACTTATTGGAGTCTCCACTGACTGAAAACGTAAACTCTGAATCTGTATTGTACCCACGATCACCTTTAAACCAAATCCCAGTGACAGTGTCTGCGGTGTTTATGTCTGTATCTGGAAGTAAAACTTTATAGGAGCATGGGATCCACAAACAGGAGCCACTCAGAGCCTCCATTGGACTTGGAGTTTTAATGGACAAAGCATTTTTTAGATCACAACAGTCAGCTCCTGTAAAACATGCTCAGGGTTAAAATGACAGTAACAGAAAATGCAGAGTACACACAGGTGTTCACCATGTATCATTCATGTTTATTCTTACAAATACTCAATATAAATACACTTTATAAGTGACTGTGGTGAATCTTTATTCTCAAGTTTAACAAGTCCTGGTTGAAAAAAATAAGAGAATAAAAAAAACTTAACTCACCTGAACTCAGCAGTAAAAAGTTGTATAATTTGAATGAGCATTTTCCTATAGTTTTCAGAATTAACAATAAAATAATTCTTTGGTCTATTAGTGCTCTGCTTAACGAACCTGCTCCAGAGTCGACAGTGAAGATCTAAATCGTCTTTGTGAGTTTTAGAATAACAGTGACTTCCTCTTCGTGACTGGCTCCAACTTCTGTATTTCACACAATGATTACAATTGTTTTCTTGTATTTGTCATTTGACAAAACCAGAAACAAAAAGGTGAAGTTGGCAGCATCAACTTTATAGGACACTATTTATCGCCTTTACTATTACAATTGTCTCAAGTGGAGGAGTTGAAGTATCTCAGGGTCTTGTTCATGAGTGAGGGCAGGATGGAGAGACTGACAGTTGGATCAGTGTCTGCAGTGATGTGTCACTGTATCGGTCTGTCAAGGTGAAGAAGGAGCTGAGTCAAAAGGCAAAGCTCTTGATTTACTGGTCAATCTACGTTAAACCTTCACCTGTGGTCACGAGCTCTGGGTATGACCAAAAGGACAAGATACAAGCGGCTAAAATGAGTTTCCTCTGCAGGGTGGCTGAGTGCTCCCTTAGAGATAGAGTGAGGAGCTCAGAGTAGAGCCGCCGCTCCTCCACATCGAGAGGAGCAGCTGAGGTGTGCCACACATCTGTTCAGGATGCCTCCTGGACGCCTTCCTAGAAAATGTTCCGAACATGTCCCACCAGGAGTAGGCCGGGGGGAAGACCCAGGAAGGTTGAGGTTCCACAGGAGGAGCTGGAGGAAGTGTCTCAGGTGAGGAACGTTTGGGATTTCCTGCTTAGCCTGCTGCCCCCTGAGACCCAGCCCCAAAGTGGAGTAAAATGGATGGATGGACTTTTGACAATAATTGTGTCAAGATCCCAGTCTGTCCCTGTGTTTCTCTGCTGTCTTTCTCCTTCCCTTCTGCGTCCTTGTCTGGTGCTGGGTGGAGACTCTGGCACCACCCACTACAGACCTGCAGCCCATGAGCGATCAGCCCTGCACCTTAGGAGCACAAAGGGACCAAGGATCCAACACACGTCCACAGATTGTCCGTGTATCCCATAGTATACAGTACCCAGCTGGTATTTCTCTCGTTTTTCACACTGATCCCACTCCTTGGAACTACCCTGCACCTCCACCTCTGACCCAGCTCTCCTCGACCAGTACGAACACCCCAGCCTCTGACCCCGCTACCTACAACCAGCCCGAGGACGTCAGCCTACGGCCCCCTCCCTGCAACCAGCCCGAAGACGTCAGCCTACGACCCCCTCCCTGCAACCAGCCCAAAGACGTCAGCCTACGACCCCCTCCCTGCAACCAGCCCAAAGACGTCAGCCTACGACCCCCTCCCTACGATCTGCTCCATCAATCAACATTTACATTTCTGTGTTGCAAAGAAAAATCAGCTTTTTACCGTAAGTCTGAATCTTTGGTCACCCTGGACATTGCGACAAATTTGTACTAATAATCTTTTCAAATAACTAAGTCTAGTGACAGAGGAGCAGAGGAGACAGGACAGCAGAGGAGAGAGGCAGGAGGAGACACAGACTGAGGTTCTCAGGTCCTGGTTCTGTCCAAAATGACCCTGTAGTGAGGACTGTACTAAGGTTTATTATATTATGGACCTGTTGCCATGGGAACCCCCATCAACATAGCTCCCAGGACCATTCAGGTGCTCAAACCCCTCCACCACGTGAAGGTGGCTGTTCAAGGAGGGGACAGAACATATGTGGAGGTAATTCTGTGATTGTTACGAAGCAACTGTAATGTTATAAGAGCCTGAACTGGTCTGAATTACACAACAGACATTAGACCAAAAATAACTGACAACTTTGTTTTTCTTATTTTGTTAGAAAATGATAAGACAGAAAAAGACAGAAAAATGCATAAATTGTCTCTGCATTTTGGATGGAATGTTCTAGATACTTTCTATCAGTGCCGTTGTTAACAAGAGTGTAATTTTATGTATATTATCTGCGTTGTTTTAAATTGTTTTCTTTCGTTCCTAGTATAGGTTTTCACTATTTTCTTCATTATTCGGACATTCCAGTTCAGCACCTAATTTGACCAATCCGTGATCGCTCCTTCTCGCTCCTCAACCAATCACAAGTTATTAGCCACCAGCGGAACCTTAGTTGTTGTCTGTTTTTCACTCAGAACAGACGCACCAGCAGTCTTTCACGACTTTGTTTTTCTTCTTTATTTCACCCGAAAATGTTCATGTGTCCTTGAGAACGTAAGTTAATATCATCATTATAAGTGTTTGTAGTTCGTATTATATCAGTCCGGCCTTAATTAGTTCTACTTTCTTCGTTCGCGTTGCTCTTACGCAACATGCGCCAGTGATGCATTCACGGACCAGCCGACATTTGCATTTCAGTACGCTGCTGCCGGCCGTGGTGCATTTAAAGACAGTGGGAATTTTGTAATTTAGGCGAGAAAGTGTTATGGCTCAACATAAGTTACTGTATAAGTGTATTCTAATGTTTCCTGTATTTGCATGCTTATTGTTGTGTTTATTATTATCATATACTTGATCTTTTATTTGTCATAATATTCATAATGTTTATTTCTGATTGTAGAAACCATGAACATGAACATGAACATGAACATGAACATGAACAATGAAAATGAACATGAGCATGAACAACAATAAAGAGTGTAGAGTGAACTGACGTCTGGCACTTTGTCTGACCGAACAACCTGGGGAGGCTGTGGATATCAAACCAGTCCTAAATACAGTCCCTTTCCGAGGTCACAAGTTTGGGTTCCTTTCCCAGCACCTCATTACATGGTCCTTCGAGCCGGATCCGCAGTTTCCTCAGTCCAGTCATGTCTCGTCCTCGCCGTGATGTCCGTCGTCCTCGGTACCTCGACGACTTCCTGGTGTCTCTCCCAGGGCGTCAGCTCGACTCTAGCACACTCTATAACCACTCCACCGAGGGAACAGCTCCTCATCCTCCTGTTCCATTCTTCTCTCCACCACCAGAGAGACCCACATCACAAACACTTAGCTCTGAGGCCGTCCTGTCAGCACTGCGGGACATGAAAGAGGACAATATTCAGATCAAGCAAGAGATACAGGCACTCTTCAGCTCTCTCTCTCTGGGACATGCTCCTCAGCCTCGTCACACGATTCAATGGCAGTCTACTCAGTTCGAGAGCAACGCAGCATCATATCTACCACATCACTCTCCGGAGTGCACTTCCACCCCTCATCGCTACAGTAGAGATCCAGTGGATATTCCTCCACCGCCATGGCCCGATGCACCTCCTCCTCCTTTGTCAGAATATCCATTGCCTCCACCTCCTCCTCCAGTATCATACATTCCTTCTTTCCCTGACGAGCCTTTGCCTCCTCCACCTCCTCCTGTCTCATATCTTTCCCCTCACAATTCAAGGCTACAGGCCACTCCACAGTATCTTGAGCCATACACGCCCCCTCCTGTGCCAGCTACTGTTGAGACCTCATACCGAGGACCAAAGCCTCATATTCCCCTGTTTACTGATGATGACCCACGTCAGTTTGCTCGTCTCAAGATTGCCCTGGACAATATCCTGCCCAGAGATGCTACTGAGCATTTCAAATATCAAATCTTAGTTGATCATCTCAAGCTAGAAGATGCTCTCCTCATAGCCGATTCATATAGCAATAGTTCAGCTCCCTACTCCAAGACCATGGCTTCACTCACAGAAATGTATGGACAGCCCCACAAACTGGCATTACAGCGTATCAACGAGGTCCTAGCCGAGCCTCCAATCAGAAGTGGTGACAGCCGCGGGTTCCGTCAGTTCGGGCTCAAAGTCAGAGCACTTGTAGGAATGTTGGAGCAGTTAGGAAAAGAGGGCAGGACAGAGTTGGAATGTGGATCACACACCTCACACGTCTTCTGTCTAAGCTGCCGCACGAACTGAGGGCACAGTTCAAACGTTTTTATTGACCCTATTCGCACCCCTATACCCACACTTCTGGACTTTTCTGACTGGCTTGAGTATGAAGTCCGTGTTCAGGATGAGGATGTTCCACCTTATCATTTGCACCCCTTACGAGACGACCGTCAGAAAGTCACAAAGCCCAAGTTACAGAGACCCAGTGTACGCCCTACTACAGTATTGCTTGGCTCTGACCCTGCTCCTACGCCCCCCAGGCCTCCATCACAAGTCCGACCTCAGCTCACCTCACTGTCAGAGCAGCCCAAGAAATACTGCCCCTATTGTAATAACATGCAACACTATTTCAATCAATGCCCAGAGTTCAAGAACTTTTCCACTGAACCAAGAGTTGCCTGGATCAAAACAGGGAGGCGTTGTTGGAGATGTGGCAGAAACCACTTAGCTTCTCAGTGCTATCTCAAGGCCAAGTGTCACCAGTGCAGTCAGACTCATCTCGATATTCTCCATGAAGTCAACTCTCCCACTGCAAGTAGACCAGAGCAATCAGTTCCAAGCGTGCAACCAGTCACTTATTACTTAGATCCAGATCGCAGAAGCAGCTGTGTTCTCCTGAAAATGGTCAAAGTTATCCTCCACAATGGCCAGCACAGCATTGAGACTTATGCCATTCTAGATGATGGCTCTGAGCGCACAATCATTCTCCATAGTGCTGCCCAAGAGCTGCATCTGCATGGACAAAGAGAAGACCTGGCACTTAAGACTATACGTCAAGACCTCACATCTGTGTCAGGCAGGTCAGTGTCCTTCAGCATATCATCTGCTATCCATCCTCAGAAGCGCTTTCTCATACGCAAGGCCTTCACAGCAACCGAGCTCAGGCTCTCTAAGCATTCCCATCCTGTTAAGGCCCTTCAAAGAACATATCGCCACCTCAGAGGTCTCCCACTCCATCCCTTCAGCCAAGCGCAGCCACTACTCCTCATCGGCTCAGATTACCCTCATCTCCTCACACCAGTTGAACGTGTGCGCTTCGGACCACCAGGAGGGCCGGCCGCACTAAAGACTCGCCTTGGATGGACTCTGCAAGGTCCTGCCAAAGTCCTACTGCATCAGTCTTCCAGACACCAGTGTCTCCTCATAAACACATCTCCTCCATCTGCTGACTTACTCAGCCACGTTTCCAGATTGTGGCAGATGGACATTTTACCCTACCGCAATGAGAAGTTGATCACTAGGTCAAAGCAGGACAATGCAGCCATCAAACTTCTTGAGGAGAAAAACAACCAGAATCAAGTTTGACGGTGTCAACAGATACGCCACTCCCCTGCTGTGGAAAGAAGGGCATCCTCCTCTCAATGCACCGAAGGAAGCGGTCATGAATCACCTGCGTGGCACAGAGAGCCGCCTCTCCAGAGACCCTGCTAAAGCAGATTCCTATAAGCAGGAAATGACAAAGTTGTTAGACTCAGGTTACATCAGAAAGATCACCTCATCATGGCCTCTTTCTCCAGTGATATCCTGTTCCGATAATCCCGTCGAGCTGCGGAAGGCAAAGTCCTGTGGCCTCATCACTACACTCTCGCACCCATCTCTGCCGGAGGCCAGCCAGTTTAACAACTTCAAAGAGCTACTAGAAGCTACAGTCAGAGCATGTCACGGGGCGGCCACAGATCCCAAACCTACTGCTGAATCATTCAGACAAGCTGAACTGTCCCTCCTCAGACAGGTGCAAAGTGAATGCTTCCCCGAAGAATTGGCTCTCCTCTCCTCCCAAAAGCCCATTCCGTCCAGCAGCAGACTCCTCACTTTAGCCCCAGAATATGATCCAGAGACTCAGTTGATCAGGGTTGGGGGCAGACTAAGACGCTGTGACTCCCTCAGCTCAGAGACATTACACCCCATTGTTCTTGACCCTCACCATCTCATCACCAAGCTGATCATTGCAGATTATGACAGCAAGCTAGCCCATCCGGGTACAGAGAGAGTTTTTGCTGAACTTCGGAGAAAGTTCTGGATATTGCGTGGCAGAGAAGCAGTCCGCAAACATCAGCATCATTGTTCAGAATGTCGTAAATGGCGGGGTCAACCCATCATTCCTAAAATGGCTGACCTCCCACCTTCCAGCTTACGCTTACACCAGCCAGCATTCTACTCTACTGGGATGGACTGTTTCGGCCCTTTCCTCATCAAGGTTGGGAGGCGCAATGAAAAAAGATGGGGCATAATTTTCAAATGTCTCACCACACACGCAGTGTACCTAGATCTGCTGGCCAGCATGGACACTGATTCATTCCTCATGAGCCTAAGACGCTTCATTTCCAGACGGGGCAAGCCTCACGAGCTACTGTCTGACCAAGGCACCAACTTCAAAGGTGGCAGCTCAGAACTTCAGGATGCCTTCAATGCCCTTGCCCCCGATCTACAGTCTCAACTTGCAAGCCAGCAAATCCACTTTCGTTTTAATCCGCCAAGTGCTCCTCATTTTGGTGGTTCCTGGGAACGGGAAATCCGCTCCATCAAGTCAGCATTGCACACAATATTGGGCTCTCAGACAGTCACAGAAGAAGTTCTGAGAACCATCCTCACTGAAGTGGAGAGCATTATCAACACCAAACCCCTCGGTTACACCTCCTCGGATGTGGCAGACCCAGATCCTGTCACTCCCAATATGTTGCTGATGGGGCGGCTGGATCCATCCACTCCGCAGGTGGTGTATCCAGACACAGAGCTCCTCAGCCGTCACCGATGGAGACACTGTCAAGCCTTATCGGACCAGTTTTGGATTCATTTCATCAGGAACTACTTACCATCCCTTCAGAGCCGCTCTAAGTGGCACCGCGACCTTGAGGACATCAATGTTGGCGATATTGTTCTCATTGTAGATCAGCAGCTCCCGCGTGCTTTGTGGCTTGTTGGCAAAGTCACAGTTGTTTTCCCAGGAATCGATGGCAGGGTTCGCACTTGTCAAGTGCAGGTCGGAGACAAGATTTATACTAGACCGGTGGCCAAACTCATAAGACTTCCTTCACTCCCTCAGGACGTCCCTAACTGACTTTGTGCAACTTTGCTCTTCAAAGTTGGGGGCGGCTGTTAACAAGAGTGTAATTTTATGTATATTATCTGCGTTGTTTTAAATTGTTTTCTTTCGTTCCTAGTATAGGTTTTCACTATTTTCTTCATTATTCGGACATTCCAGTTCAGCACCTAATTTGACCAATCCGTGATCGCTCCTTCTCGCTCCTCAACCAATCACAAGTTATTAGCCACCAGCGGAACCTTAGTTGTTGTCTGTTTTTTTCACTCAGAACAGACGCACCAGCAGTCTTTCACGACTTTGTTTTTTCTTTATTTTTCACCCGAAAATGTTCATGTGTCCTTGAGAACGTAAGTTAATATCATCATTATAAGTGTTTGTAGTTCGTATTATATCAGTCCGGCCTTAATTAGTTCTACTTTCTTCGTTCGCGTTGCTCTTACGCAACATGCGCCAGTGATGCATTCACGGACCAGCCGACATTTGCATTTCAGTACGCTGCTGCCGGCCGTGGTGCATTTAAAGACAGTGGGAATTTTGTAATTTAGGCGAGAAAGTGTTATGGCTCAACATAAGTTACTGTATAAGTGTATTCTAATGTTTCCTGTATTTGCATGCTTATTGTTGTGTTTATTATTATCATATACTTGATCTTTTATTTGTCATAATATTCATAATGTTTATTTCTGATTGTAGAAACCATGAACATGAACATGAACATGAACATGAACAATGAAAATGAACATGAGCATGAACAACAATAAAGAGTGGTAGAGTGAACTGACGTCTGGCACTTTGTTCTGACCGAACAACCTGGGGAGGCTGTGGATATCAAACCAGTCCTAAATACAGTCCCTTTCCGAGGTCACAAGTTTGGGTTCCTTCCCAGCACCTCATTACAGCCGTGCAGTGAGGTTCAAGTCAGTGAGGCACTGATGTCGTCACAATCAGATTTACAAACATATAAACCAGGTGTCAGAACATTTCCCCCGGGACAATTTCTCTCACAGTGATTAACCTGAATGAAATTAAATCTGATAAACAATTAGCTCAAGTTTTTAATTCTTTTTACCTCAGATTTGAAACAATGGATTTTACTAATGAAATTCTTAAATGGAAAATTGATTTGCTTTGCCCTGGCTCACCACCTTTCAATGAACGGTCAGTGGTCTCCTGCTTTAGACAAACTAATGCAAAGAAAAGTCCAGGCCCAGATCATATTTGCGGCCGCCTGTTGTCCTCTTGTGCGGAACAATTAGGTCCAGTCTTCCTTTATATATTTCAGATGTCAATCCACCAGCAGAGGGTGCCAAAGACATGGAAACAAAGCACAATAATTCCTGTGGCCAAAATAAAACACCCAAGGTTTTAAATGATTTTAGACCAGTGGCTTTGACCTCACTAGTTATGAAATCCTTCGAGAGGCTTGAAAAATGAACTTGTTCCTTTAGTGGAGCACTTGCTTGATCCCCTGCAGTTCACATACAGGGCGGGTCGTGGGGTGGAGGATGCCACAGCAACTCTTTTAAATATGGTCCTTAAACACCTAGAGAGCTCGAAAACACATGCAAGGCTCCTATTCTTGGACTTCTCCTCAGCTTTTAATACCACCCAGCCACACCTTTTAATTGATAAACTTGTTTTTTTATATTTTAATTTGGATTTTAACATGGTGGGCTGGATTTTGTGTATTCTTAATTGGGAGATCACAGAGGGTAAAGGTGGATGGGTGCTTCTCTGATGTTTTAAATTCTTCTACAGGATCTCCTCAGGGTTGTGTGCTCTCGCCACTTTTATATATTTGGTATACAAATGACTGTCGCAGTAATTATGCAAATCGACATATATTGAAATTTGCAGACGACTCTGTCATCATCAGTCTTTTACACGGCGATGAAAAGGACCATGGCCCAGTTGTTGAGGACATGGTACAGTGATGTGACAACTCTTTTTTAAAACTAAATGTCAGTAAGACTAAAGATATGTCTATTGACTTTAGCAGACAGGTCACAGCTCCCAGAGCGACCGTTATCAAAGGTCAAGAGGTAGAGCTGGTGGAAAATTATAAGTACCTGGGAACCTTGATTGACACAAACTGAACTTTAATGATAACACAGACATGCTGTGTAAGAGAGGTCAGCAGCATCTGTTCTGCATCAGAAAACTTTCGTATTTCCACGTGGACAGGACTTTGATGACTTTGTTTTATAAATTTTGTGTCGAGTCTGTTTTAACTTTTTTATATTGTGTTGGTATGGGAATCTTAATATCAAAGCAAAAAAATCACTCAGTAGAATTGTACATTTGAGTGAGAAAATGCTTTTATTGCTTGTTATAACATGTAATTAATATGTAATGTATGTCTCCTTTACTATGAAATGCACTCACAATTCAATGAGATATTGTTAAATTGTTTTTTATTATTGACTATGTAACTTCCACTGTGTAATTTTTATTGTTTGTCAGGGACTGCAGATGGAAATGAGCTGTTTAGCTATAATCTGGTGCAGATCATCTCTGTTTTATGAGCATAATGTCTCCGTACATTGTCCCTTCAAATAAAGACTAAAGTAAAAATCTTAGGGGCCCAGCAGACTTCTCTGTCTGAGCTTTTCTCCAGACGGTGAAAAGGCTCTGAGCATCTTGTCTGATGATGCTCATCCTCTTCATGATGAGTTTAGTTTTCTTCCTTCTGGCTCTAGGCTCAGGTTTCCTACAGTGAGGAGTAATAGGTATAAGAACTCTTTATTCCTGCGGCCATTTTGCTTTTAAATGCTGCTCAGGGTAGAAATACATTTTAATCTAACTTACCGTTGTGTATTTTTCCTGCTCTGTGGATGGACAAATATGTACTGTTTTTTATGTCCTTTTAATGTTTTTATGTTTGTCTCTTTTTTGTATTTCTCTTGCTGCTGCAAAACTAATTGCCCCATGGGGGACACAAATAAGTGAAGTTGAAGTTGAAGTTTTAAAAGTTATTATCATATAATGTAAAATGTGAGATTATTTTCTATAATACTAGAGTGAGATAAATGTCTGATTAGTGATTTCAATACAGTGAATAAAATGTAAAAATAGTTCATATATTATTTAGTTAAAATCACATTACTGGAGTTTTATGTATTTATCCTCATGTTTTCTATTATTACTATGTTATTAAACTGTATTGGTCACAGGGGGTGTGGTCGATGGTGATTGGCTGATAGTACGTAAGGGGCGGGCACACGTGACCTTGCGTAGAGATACGTGCGTGAAAGTTCTGGAAGACTCTCTTTTCTCTGGAGCCGTTTGGAGCGCGGGAGGCTCGGATTTCCCCAGAGAAAAAAGCCGTTAACAAGAGCCACGGATCTGAGAAAAGTGAGCGGGAGGCTCTGGGAGAGGACCGGACTCGTGAGTTTGTGAGCAGAGATTTTGATTGAGATGCGCGGCTGGAGACTCGTCTGTCGGAGCGGGAGAGAGAAGGAGCGGGAGTTGTGATCGTAGGCGGCCGGGCGAGAGCGAGCCAGAGCGGGGCATGCGCAGAGCTAACGGCCCCTTTTGCACTGCACGTAAAAACCTTCCAGACCTTGGTATTTCAACGCACTCAATGTTTTGCAAGTCCCAAACAGGCCTGAACGTGTTTTCCATTCATCTTAAAGCTCCGGTACCGTGAGTAAACTTGACACTGTGTGAGTGGGACCAGGGCCTTTGTTAGCTAAGAGACGCTAAGCTAAGAGCCGCTAAGCTAAGAGCGCTAAGAGACGCTAAGCTAAGAGACGCTAAGCTAAGAGACGCTAAGCTAAGAGACGCTAAGCTAAGAGACGTTTTCCCGCGCTTGAGTTTCTTTGTTCTCTACTGTGCACTGGTCGTTGTAGCAAATAAGCTAATGAGGGGAAGGGAACACAGGTTATTCTTGGTGTAAGGGGGAAAAGTGTAATTTTTAAAGGAGGTATTTGACATTTAGAGGCTATTTTGAGTTATTTATTTAGCCTGTTTGCATATTAACATTTGGTTGGGGAACTGTTTATTATTTAATTTGCTTATTAAAGTGAATGTAAGTTTGGGGGAAAGTGGAGTGAGAGCATTTCTGAAACTAGCTCCTGCTCCTCTCACTCACTGCTTCCTGAAGGCGACCTGAAAACACACGACCGTCTATGTTGGATCACGCCGGGCCGGCGTTGTCCAATCATTAAAAAAAAAAGAAAAAGGGAACAAAAATGTTATGGGGTTAGAGTCCCTGGTGATGTTTAAAGTCCGAAGATGTGTTCAGGTTAAAGTCCTGATAGTAAAACAGGTTAAAGTCCTGTGACCCGCCGTGGACTGGGGTAGTGGGCAGATGTGTCCCTGTGTAGCTGGGTGCGTACAGCGCTTCCCTGGGGAGTTTTTGGGTCCCTCAAAAATGATAAAAGCACAGGGTTAGAGTCAACAACTGGTGCATGATATTGTTACGGGGTTAGAGTCCCCGGGGAGGGTTAAAGTCCCTCACGAAGAAAGGTTCCATGTTCAGGTTAAAGTCCTGATAGTAAAACAGGTTAAAGTCCTGTTACAGGTTTGAATTGTATTGTTTTGATTTGTATGATTTCAATGTCTTTCTTACTCCGTAAAGTACTTTGAATTACCTTGTGTACGAATTGTGCTATACAAATAAAGTTGCCTTGCCTATGTGCACATAGACTAGACCCATTACACAGCGTGATTTCAGTGGATTTTTAAAGGTAAGGCTGGATAATACCCACTATTATTTTTCTACAAAAGTATTTAGTCACTTAAGGACGTTTGTTTAGCGTGACAAATCGCCCACGATATCTTATGAAAACATTAGTGGCTTTGCAAGTTCTTTATAGCATTAGCAAACCAAAATACTGTGAGCTAACCATGGAAAAATAACAGAGCTAACGCTGTTATATACCATTGTTTATATATTATCTACAGTGACATTTGACATTATTTTTGTTGATGTTTTGACCCAGAATCTATGCTTGTATTGTATTATAATGATTGTGAATGTGAGAGAAAACTCACATAAACTGTTGTGGACTTCTTTTGAGGACTACACCCCTCTGGTTCATCCATGTGCTGACGTGCCCTGCCAGGAGGGCGAGGTCAGAGCTACTGTAACCCAGGTGAAAAATGCTGATTCCCTATATTATATCAGCTCTCTCTTGCAAACCTGATGCTCACGTGACCAATTACGTTCACTCAGGGCCCCATATTAGCCAGCAGCTACACACACTCGGCAGGTGTGAGGCTGGCGCGAGGAGCATGTGAATGCAACCCCTTCCATCTAGGGTTACACTTATCTGGTCAGTGTCTGTCCCCCATTTGTTCACCCCCCAGTTAGTTGACCAATAAATATCCGGAGCAGCTCTGTACCTGTGTCTGCTCCTCCGCCCCTCCCACTCCACTCTCACTGTGTCTGTGCAACTGGGGTTTGGACTGGACGACTACTACCCGGCTTTAAACCTTATTTTTTACATTCTTGCTTACACACAACCGAATGGTGAGTTGCCAAGACTTTGTCGGTCCTATGTACCATTAAAATCCTCTAAATTCAAAGCTAGTGCCGAGTTTGGTGTATATTAACTCGCAGCTTATTTCTGTGTATCCACGTGTTGAAGCGCCGCTAATCACGAGAGTACTTTTGTGCTTGTTTTCAAATGTGGCAATTATGAGCTAAAGTTATGAATGAAACATTATGTGTCAACTTACTTTACTATGTTAACTCTAATTCATCAGAACTGTTATACTGTACATTTTGTGCATGTATTTGATATATAGTGTCAGTGATGGCCCTATGTTAATCTAATCACTGCTGGTGGCATTGTCGGCTGTAATGTGTAGTGTAAACATTTTGATTTCTAAATTTATGCTGCGCAACTGTGATTAAATTATGAATGTAATGTTGAAATGTTACCGGTAACTGACCTGAAATCCTGTTTTGACCTTGTTTTTCAGGTCGGGTTTTTTCCATGGGACTGAACAGATGTCTCTACTGATGGTGAGCTGGTTAGGCTAATCAAATTTTTTTTTTTTTTTTGCTCTGCGGTCTGTGGATTATGGATTTGAATACAAACTGAATTTGCGTTAGTTGAACCAAACTAAATCCTAAAAAAGGAATGAACTGAACACTTACAAAGTAAAAATATTTGACAAGGAACTGCATTTCGTTATATTGTTTTATTTATTTTGTTCAGTTTTATTTGATTAAATTGTATGTAACTATGTTTTGACTATTGTCAAATACTTTTTATTTTATTTTAATTCAATCTGTTCTGTGTGTCATTCGTGCGTAAGCTCCCTGAGCTCTGTTCTTCTGTGTTGGTCTTAATTTGTTAATTGCCATAAACAATGGCCCAAACAACTAAAAGTACTATAGTGGTTACACGAAGCCGGTGGGTTTTAAAGTTCTCGTTTACCATCATTTTGCCATAACAACCCTCCAACGTCATCTAAAATCTATCTAATCTTTGAAGTTTATATTGCGTCTTATTACTTACACTTATATCGTGTTATAGCCACTGTTCTAATAAATATTAAGCATTTACTTTGTATGTATGGATGTTAATGGTTGTGTGTTCATGCTCTCAAGCTTTTGTCGTCTTAAATAGACTAAGTTCTTCTCGCTGCTGAGTCCAACGTTGCGCCATCGATTCCCTGAGGCCAAACATGCAGTGGCTCTATTTCCTTCTTTGAGGCCAAGGTTATGTGCAGTGGCTCTATTTAATTTATTGCATCATATACATTTCTTTGTGTGTTTTCCATGATGATGGTGTGTGCATGATGCTCAAAATCAAAACTAGTGTATTCTTCATCTTTCCCCATTTCGGTCTAATTTTTGCGTTTACTGAGAGCACCTCCCCTTGGCTATTGGTCAGTAAAAGTTATACAATTTGCAGGTGTCTGAGCAATCACCTTTATTGTTTTTTCTTGCTGAAGTGAAATTAACAGTGAATTGAGAATATATTGCCATCTGATATACTTGTATATATGTATAGCTAATGTTAGCAATTGACTTAGACAGTTACAACAGATACAACACCTGGCATCCACATGATCCACATGCATTTTAGACATTTCTCACTGACATACTTGAGAGTCACGATGTTACCTGTTCATAAGGAAAAGCCAACTCTTCATTGTTTGTGAATCCACTGAGCTTGTGTAGGTCCCCAAACACAACTTCTTGTGGAAAAATATCTCAGACACTGCAGTCTGATTTATACAAGTTTTGTAGATGGATTGTTAAACTGTTGAACTAAAGTGTTAGATTTTCTTGTGATGAAGACTGTAGAGGAGTCCTTGGCTTCTACAGTTTGCTGCTTCATTGCCGTGTGCTCTGATCCACTCTTGGCTCTGTATGTTCTTGTGGCACTCTACACTGCGCACTCAGAGTAACCATGTCCTCATTGACTGACCTCTGACACAGACACAAGACTCGGCCATTGGTGTAAGTTTTTCTGCCGCAAAATTTGAATGGCTCAGGCTATTAGCAAGGAGCAGGACTATATCAAGCATTTTGTTACTACAGACTGCTTACTTTACATTATAGTACAGGGCCAAGAGGTTAAAAATATGCATTACTTAAAAAATAAAATGTATTAGTAGTTGTAGATATTCACTTTAATTAAATATGTTTTTTACATATTTTAAAACTATCTCTGGGCCTTATTTTTAAATGGGTTATTATTTTCTAATAAAGATTTTATGCTCTAGGAACTTAGTAACTAAAACCAAACCCAAGGACAGCCCAACTCTCAAGTAACTTAAAGTGGTTGTACAGGTGCTCCACTGTATATAATGTATAAATATGTAGAAAATATGTGATACTGAATGAGCATGGCGCTTATTCCTTTATTGTACAGTGGTTCATGGCCACTTCAAATTCATGTAAAAATGTAAGATCCTGCAACATTTTTAATAACTACATGGTTTCAGTAAAAGATTTTAATAAAATGATAAGTCTTGTGCTCATTAGTCACTGTCACTGTTTAGTTCTATATGTTAATTTTTTGATAATCTGCTAATAGCATCATATAAGCCTCTTTACTTTTTACTGTTTTGGGACCATGAAAAAAGTTCCAAACTGGAAGTATGACTGTTGTGTAGAATACGTTTTGTATGAGGATGTTCAACAGCGCCTCTTGCTGGCCCAGTTGGGGTTACTGCAGATTTGTTATTTATTTTAAGAATCTTCCAGCCACATAGTACTTTTTGGGTCATCTGTGTAAATGTACAAGAACTGGTCATGATCCAGATGAAGTGGATTAACTGACTTTTCTAGACTAAGGTATTTGGTTCATTGTTTTAAAGTTTTATAGAGAATTTCACTGCTACAATAACACAGAAAAATCAAAGACTACTTTAATAATCACGTGTCCATAAAACAAGTCCAAAAGACATTTCAGAATTAGTTTTAGAAATTGTGATTTTAATCAATTATAGATTTCATAAAACGTCTCTATACAAAAGTAATGCAAGTAATTGTTTTTTTTACAGTCAGCTAATTGAGAAAAAAACTAAATGACTATAGTTGACTACTAAAATAATTGTGAGTTGCTGCCCTGCTCTTCAGCTCATAGATCTTCTCCTCTCCTGTGTGTCGATCGAGAAAAATTGACATAATGTGGTTCTTCCATTGTCTGTGGACAAGGAAACTTTAAAATTTACTTCAGTTGCAAAAGATAAATTGATATCTTCATCTTGTGACTCACCCGCGGCTGTGTGCGGTTTCCCATTGTCTTGATTTTATAAACTGAAAATTAACATCACGTTCTTCCTCTTCCTGTAATGAAACATTATACACAGTGAATGTGACAGTGATGAAGTGATTAAACTCACAGCTCACCTCTCCTCCTTCTGGAGCCTGGCATCTTGGTTTGAAATATCTAAAAACATCAGTGAATGTCATAAATGTCTCCAAGATGACAAATGGCTTTTCCAATAAAATGACAAGAAGGGCCTAAACACCCAAGCCTGGTGAAATGTATTGGTTCATTGTTGATTCATGATACTTACAAAACGACAATCAGACAGACGACAAGCAGGAGGCCTATACCTGCACAGAGAATGGCATACCACGGGAAACCAGCTGCGTCTGAAAATGATTATGAAAAAGTAATTTGATGGAGGGGGCAGGTGCTCAACTAGGAAGACTTCCATGTCACTTGAAATGAACTTATGCACGTTTTTAAAAGTGAACTAATATGATTTTGCCTGTTAAGAGATTTATTTTGAGCTGTGCACCTGCTGAGGTGTTGTAGAACTGAGGAACCAGTAAGAATATTTAAAAAATAAAGGAACCAGAGCAAAATAAGATCATGTGAGGGGTCTGGGGGTCTTCCTCAGCAGATTTTTTATAAAATAGTTGTAATTTCCTATAATCTGGGGTGATTTAAATTTAAAAAAAAAAAATTTTGTAGTACTTAGATACAGAACAATGGGATATATACAGTTGAAACCACACGTTTACATGCACTATATAAAATGACATATATGCTTTTTTTCTCATTGTCTGACACGAAATCTCATCTCATCTCAATTTTGACTAAACTTTGCCTGTTTTAGGTCAGGTGTGTCTTCAAATACATCCACAGATATATCTCTAATTAACTCAAATGTTGTCAATAAATCTATCAGACACTTCCAAAGACAAGACAACATCATCTGGGTTTTCCCAAATTGTTTAAAGGGCATAACTAATCTTATTGTATGTAGCTTCTGACTTTAAAGAAAGTGATGAAAAAAATGTTCTAAAAAATTATTCTATTATTCTGGCATTTAGCAAATAGAAATAATTTTAGTAATCCTCATTAGCATAAAATAGGAAAAGTTTAGTCTGATTTCACGTCAGACAGTGACAAAAAAAAGCATGTGTTTGTGATTCTATGTACACTTCTGGTTTTAACTTATATATAATTTATATTGTATATGTTTATTAGACTTTAACAAGTTGTCTACTTTTTATTGAAATACTGAACTCTTGTGGCCTCCTGTCAGTGGTTCTCTGCAGCCCCAGTCCTCTGCTCCCTCCCTGTTCTCCAGTGCACTGAGCTGCACTGGGCACAAATTCTCCAGACAACAGTCCAGTCTGAAACATTTACTCAGACACAGACATGTATGTGTTATGTTGTTTTTGATGAGAATTCAACAGATGTTTTCCGAGATTGCTCTTGCGCATCGCCGCAATATACTTGCACTGTTGAATCTAAAGAGCTATTATTTCATCAATTGTTAAGGCAAAGGGGCTGGTGCTTGAGAACCATCTGAGTTCGGTCTGTGCATGTTCCTGCTGCCAGTATCAATGCAAAATGTCTATGGGTGTTTCCTAGGAAAATGCACAGAGTATTTTTTATTCTTTTTTATTCTTTTGAGTCTCCTTATTTAAGTTTAATAAGACTCTGGTTCCATTTTAAGATTATGAAGACGCAAACACTAAATCCACTGTTTTCACTAGTGAACTGTGCATCTGGTGTTTAATAGTATTATCTACAGCACCTAGTCTTTTTTGGCAGTGTAGTTTAGGGAGGAATTTAGATGTTTAGTCCTACTTTAAATTGAATGGTAACCTACCATTTATCCTCAGCTGAATGTTTGGAGAGGTCCCATCTCCGAGTGTATTTGAGGCCACACAGTAATAGTCTCCGCCTTCAGTGAAGTTGAAGCTGTACGTGTGTCCCTGGCCGACTTTGGCTGGTCCCTGTGAGCTGTGTCTGAACCAGGTGAAGTGGTGGACAGGAGGCTTGGCTCTGCTGGAGCAGCTCAGCGTCACTGACTGACCTGCTGACAGTGAACCGGACGGACTGACCTCCACTGAGGTGTTTTTAGGACCATCTGAGACACACAGGGAGGTTTAATGTCATACTGTGGAATATTTCAGGCACAACAATAATATTTTCATGTAAACAGACTGAATCCATCAGTGTGTTTCACTCACATGAGACACTGAGAGTCACGTCACTGTCGGCCATTTTGACTCCTCCACTCACAGGATACTCTGCATTACACTTTATCATTAGTCCATCATGGGCGTCTGTCAGAGTGATGTTCTGTGTGATTCTAGTGGTAAATGTCCCGTCTGCGTTGGTCTCTGTGATGTGGGCAGTGCCTTGGTGGAGGTCCCATGTGAGCTGAGGAGGGGCGTGTGGACAGGGAGTGACAGCTGAGCAGGTTATAGTCACCACCTCTGTCTCTGTCTGTTTACCAGAGACTTCTATTGTGGGGCTCCAGGGAGAGTCTGAGAAGAGTCAAAACATTTGGGGAGAACATTACAATCTAAAAAAGGCAATAAACCAAGACCTAAGCTGATGCTGGTCAGATGGGAGTGGAGGCTATTTACTGTGCACAGAAGTAGAGTGAAAATGTCATTCAAACATTCAAACTTGTTTATAACAGGTGTATGTTAGAACCTGATGACAAAACTAATGTGGAAAAGCAGTTTGTCCCTTTGAATATAAACCTGTGTCAACAAAATACTGTTTGACTGTAAAACAAACTGCTATTCAGAGATGAAACTGTATAAACAAACATTGGAGCTGATTGAATGTAAATCCTAAACAGATATACACAGAATATAAGAATAAAAGTTTGATTTGCATTAAAATACAGACAGTAGCCTGTTCAAATGGTCTTGGGTTTTGCAGAAACTATTTTGTCCCTGTACAAATGAGACAATGTGAATAAAATAAAGACATAACATCAAAATGTTTTTTTTCTTCATTAACCTTTGAATAAATAGTAAAAGTGTCTTACCTCTGACTGTTATTTGAAGAGTGTCACAAAGAGCTGTGGCCATAAAACCACTGTTCTGTACTCTGAAGTAATATTTGTCTTCGTGCCTTTTGCTTAAATTATAAAACATTGTGGTGCAGTTTTTGTTTTTCAGGTTCCCAGTGAAGTTCATGGGATAAGACTTACTGGAGTCTCCACTGACTGAAAACCCAAACTTTGGATCCTTTTTATCATGAATATTTTTAAACCAAATCCCAGTGACAGGGTTTGCAGTGTTTATGTCTCTATATGTTTTTAAAATTTTATAGATGCATGGGATCCACAAACAGGAGCCACTCAGAGCCTCCATTGGACTTGGAGTTTTAATGGACAAATCATTTCTTGGATCACAACAGTCAGCTCCTGTAAAACATGCTCAGGGTTAAAATGACAGTAACAGAAAATGCAGAGTACACACAGGTGTTCACCATGTATCATTCATGTTTATTCTTACAAATACTCAATATAAATACACATAAGTGACTGTGGTGAATCTTTATTCTGAAGTTTAACAAGTCCCACTGAAAAAATAAGAGAATTAAATAAACTTAACTCACCTGAACTCAGCAGTAAAAGTTGTATAATTTGAATGAGCATTTTCCTTATTGCTTCAGAATTAACAATAAAAAAAAGTTGGTCTAATAGTGCTCTGCTTAACGAACCTGCTCCAGAGTCGACAGTGAAGATCTAAATCGTCTTTGTGAGTTGTGAGAATAACAGTGACTTCCTCTTTGTGACTTTGTGGTCACAGACAAACCAAACCACAAAGAAAAAGGTAAAGTTGGCAGCACCGTGGGCTCAACATTATAAGAAAAATTTGTCTTTACTATTCACAATAATTTGTAACTTATAATCAGGGCCAAAACTGTCAGTTTTGTCTGGGGGGAAAAATAAACCAAAAACTAGAACTATGCCTCAAAGGGCGTTGTAATGATACCCAATCATAAATTCAACAACTATGTCATTATATTTAAGCCATTATCAACCACTTCACGTTACGTCACCTTTTCTTTACAAATTTTACAGCAGTGTGCATACACTTGTGCGTCACCCACACAAACAATTTACACATCAAATGAAAAATACAGCTCTCATCCTTCCGATATGCAAAACCACCTGCAGTCACCACAGAGCTGACAGGAAAGACGTTTTTACAGAAAAGCCACAAATGTGGATTTGGACTTTTGAGGCTCTGGTTCTGTCAAACATCAACATATCCCACAAAGTTGGTCTCATTTGTTCTGTGCAGGTCCAGAGAATATAATCCAGTCAAGAAATTATGTCCACAAAATAAATTAGATCCTCCATGTCCAATCTGCTGCAGGAAAGTGAAATCTGCTCTGTCATTTTTTGCATTTCTTTGATCAATTTCAGACATATAAGCTTCTGACAGCGTCAACTTTGTTCCTCAGTGTTAAACACACGTGTTAGCTTCTGACTGACTCCAATGTTGGCTAATAAGATGCACCAGACAGAGAATCAGTGCTACAAGTGACTGAAAGTTTACGCCCCACTCTCCCCTGTGTAGAATCAACCAGATACATCAGACACATTTAGTGATGTTTTCTCCTTACAGCCAATGAGCAGCGGAGCACGACGATGTTTAATATGCCATGGTTTTTTTTAAACAGACGGAACAGGCCGAGTGCGTAAAGACAGTGGCCGTGTCCCAATTCGTCAAATGCAAACCCTTCAAAGTACCATTCGAAGTACCGCTCGAAGTATCGTCTGAAAATGTATAATCCTCAGTGTTTCCGCCATCTTGCCAAAATGGGACAGCCCTAAACCACAGACCGGACTTGCACCACTGTGTTTGTGCATGTATTACGTACATTACATCTGTTATTTTAAATAATTTATTATTATTATTTTAAATTTGATAACCCTACGATGTTAGTACGTGGTTATCTGAGAGACAGACATAATCTTTACGCACACGCTCCACAAGGGACATATTTACTACATCACATTTAGCTGGAATTACGCTTTTTTACCAGGGCAGAGGAGGAGTTTTGATGGAGTTTCATTCATATTATGTTTGGCTTTAACTTTACGCGCGGACACTGCAGACTGTGACTGAATGTGGAGATTATTAAGTACAACACGACACTATTTCAACTCTTCAGTTTAAGAAAATACACTGCGCTTTTGGGACTTTGGCTCAGACTGTGGTAAAACCCAAAGGCTAAAACATGAGGAAGTGTCGTGTGACGGTGCTGGGGGCCATTGTGACTTGTGTTGTGAACATCTGCACTGCTGTTCAGTTTATTTTTTACTGGTTCATTAACACAGACATTTAAAGTTAAGGAAGTGAAGAGTGTCCAGCCTCTGATGTTCAGCTGAAACAGCCCGGTCACACTGACTGTCCAGAAGCATCTTACACTTCAGATATTGTATCTATCAAGTGTAAACTGCATCATCGTTTCTCTCTGCTTGTGTCCTACATTTCTAAACCAAACTTATAAACTTACCCGACATGGAGCCTGTTTAAAGTTTTGTAACTGCTTTCCTCCTCCTCCTTTTTCAGGAGCCTACGACATTAAGTCATATATATTCACTCTTCAAAGTCTATAACATTATATTTGGCAAACCGTGAAATTCAGTAACTTTGCGTTTTGGCGACAGAAATACGACTTAATATGATTCGCTCCAAAAACAACTTTGAGACAGTAACTCTAGAGGGAAAAATCATGTTTAAAAACTCTGAAAAGTTAATTTTACATAATAGGTCTGACTACTCTTTTTTTTCTCATTCATCTTCAGTTATGTTATATATATTCATCATAATGACATGAGTAATCTAACCTGCCACATGCACTTTTGATGTGTTCTGCATGTTTTGGGTTCACCCTGGGCCTGGGTTGCATCTTTTGACAGTGACTATTTAACAGAGATAGAACTTATACAGAGGCAAATATTAATAGAGCATCGTGTGACTCAGAAGAGGTGTTGATGAAATGAGGGAGAACAGAAGCCACAGTGTGAAGATGTGGTCTTTTGATAAATCTGTCTCTTGGCTCCATCTGGGAGAATGACATCATCATATTCTAGAGCATGAAAACCACCAGTTTCTTTGTCTGGGTTTTGTTCCAGGATTAGTCTCAGTTTAGTCCCAATTCTGATGGAGTGTTTGAGTGAGTGTGAACACATCCTAAGTCTAATTAAAATGAAATAGAAGTTTACATTTTGTTTAATATGTGTTTATGTAATATTGAAAATGGTTCACAGGATGTATCTGCTCTAAACCGTGTGACACTGGGTCCTGATATAGGGCTTATCTCATCTAAAACACGACATTTCTCTGTGTAGTTTAGTATATTTAATAGTGTCAATGAATCTGAGAAAAAGTATCAACAAACTTTAATAAACATGAAATATTTAATTTACACACACTTACTGTATTTAATATAATAAGACCAGGAAACGTCTTAATAATGTGATGAGTGAAAGCAAGAAAATTAGTCTGAATGAACTCTCCTGCAAATATACAATATCAAAAGTCTTATTCAGGCTCAGACCGAGCACAAAGATACTTTCACTTGCTGCTTTATAAATGCATCATTAATATTCAATATAAAGCCACTCTAGTACATGTTGTTTTGCAGGTATCTGATAAAATACAACAGAAGCAGGTAACACTAAACACAAATGGTTTTAATGTTGATTTGCAGTGGCACGATCGACATGTGCTGCTGCCTCTGGGCTCTGTGGATAAGACGACACACAGAGTTAAACAGCCTGACAAAAGTGGATTCATCAAACTTTTACCTGTTCCTGTTTCTTGACACAAGTTGATCTAAACCAGCTGAAAATAAATCACAGGAATCAGTTTGACTTTTTGACTCGTGGCCTCTACTCACTTATTAATGTGCTGCATATGTTCATCTTAAAGCTTCACTGTGGCACTTTTTGGTGGAGGGTCTGACACCTGCTTGTCTCCATGGAGATGTTATTTCTTTGCCTCGAATGTTCCACAATAAACATTAAAATATAAACTCATCTATTTCCATGGAGACAAGCAGGTGACGCCCCCCAGACCAAGTTACAGGTCAGATCTGTGGAGAAGTGACCCCCTCACAGTAAGAATGTAACAACAACACCTGAAACTGAATAAATGCAACACAAATGTAATAAAAAATCCAACTACATTAAGTTGGTAGAAAGTAAAAGCAAAATAATATTGTCTTTACTTCAAATTGATATAATGCAGGTCAAATATCTGGAAACAATAAGTTACTAGAATAAACCTTTTGGTCTCACCATTCAAGAAGGAGCAGGGAGCTGTAGAGCAGGATAATCCCACAGAGCTTCACTATGTTGTATGGGCCAATCCAAGTCACAGCACTGGGTCCAGACTCTGACAAAGGTAAAGACACAGACTGAATGAACCAATGTTTCATCTGCTGATCTTCTAGAAGTAACATTTTAATATCCTAATAAATTGAAATAACACAATTTGTTACATTCCATCACTGGAAACAAATAGACCAAAATGTAGATTAAACTCATGATTCGCTCCCAAATCTTCAGCGAGGTCAGTCCATACCCTTCACTTTTCTGCAGTACATTTGTGACATGTTAGAGAGCCACATGAACCATGTCACACTCTGAGGACTTCAGGGACCAGCCTCCTGCTGGTCCCAGAGTCAGGACTAAACCAGGACTAAACCAGGACTGAACCAGGACTAAACCAGGACTAAACCGGGACTAAACCGGGACTGAACCAGGGAAATCAGAGTTTCAGTTTTATGCAGCTAAAACCTGGAACATTCTTCCTGAAGATGTGAGACAGACTCAACTTTAACATTGTTTAAATCCAGGCTGAAAGCAGTTCTGTAGCTGTGCATATGACTGAAAGGGTTTTATTCTACACTCCTGTTTTAATGTTCATTTTACAATGACTATTTTATGTTTTAATGTGTATGTATTGTGATTTGAATGTCTTTCTTATTCTGTAAAGCACTTTGAATTACTTTGTGTACGGATTTACAAATAAACCTGCGTTGCCTGTCGTGTATATAAATCCTTCGCTGATGAATACACATTTGGGTTGACTAAAGACACATCAATTGATTAATCGACTAAACAAAAAAGACCTGCAGACCTACTGTACACCAGCTTACCATCTGCACCTGGAACAACAGAAACAAATGATTCACAAACAGGTGCATTATGGGAACTACAAACATAATCTCAAATATGCTGGTTTTCTCACGTTTAACACTGAGAGTTATGGTGGTTTGTGCCATCTGTTTCCTCCATTCACAGGATACGCAGCAGCAGAACACGTGATGTTGTGTCCATCATGAGACGACATCAGTGTGAGTGTGTGTCTGATTTTAGTGGTAAATGTCCTGTCTGCGTTGGTCTCTGTGATGTGGGCAGTGCCTTGGTGGAGGTCCCATGTGAGCTGAGGAGGGGCGTGTGGACAGGGAGTGACAGCTGAGCAGGTTATAGTCACCACCTCTGTCTCTGTCTGATCTCCAGAGACGTCTATGGACGGGCTCCAGGGAGAGTCTGGGGAAGAAATAAAACTTGTTCATATTTATTTATATATATTTTATTTATTGTTCAATATATTTACAGTGACAGATCAGAAAGACTCATGAGGCGTATGTGACGCTCATCAGGTGCTTAAACCTGCTTTGGTCATATAGATACACTAAATAACCAGTGATAGGATGAATACTTTTAAAATGAATTTAGCTACAGAATACTGTATTTTGTAATGTATTCTGATACTTGGACCAATCAGAGTACTGTATTCTGAATACTTAGAATACTTTTACATTGAGTTGCATTATATTATAGGGTAAAAATGACACAGGATTAAAAACACAGTTTTGTTTGTTTCACTGTTTGTTCTGTGTTTCCTGTCACTGCCACAGTATATTCCTTTAATTTTAGAAGTAACTGTATTCTGAATATCACCAAATGACAGAGTAACTGTACCAGACAGTACAGTTACTCAAACATTTTACTCTGAAGACACATTCTTGGGACATGTTTCAGTTACTTCACATCACTGTAAATAACACACTTATAAATACACTTTATGCATTTCCTGAATGTGTCATTCAGCCATATTTAACCAAACCCATAATACTCAAGTCACTTTATCACTTTCACTTTGTATATCTATATGTATATATATGTGTATATTAGAGTTTTATTTTTGAGTCTATTTCTTAAATTATTTCTAACTATTTATCTATTGCCCTGTTTCTTCTGTTCTCTATGTGTGCCTGTTCTCTGTGTGTGCGGTGCAATGCTGGAATTTCCCCACTGTGGGACTAATAAAGGCTTATCTTATCTTATCTTATCTTATCTTATCTTATCTTAAACCTGACTCGTATTTGTCCTGGAGGAGGGCCTCCATGTTGCCATGGAAATATCCGATTTTAACTTTATCCCATAGAATCATGCAGGTGCTGTCTCTCCAGAAAGTTACTGTGTCTTTAAATGTTATTTTTCATCTTATATTAATAAACTGAGAGAACAACACAGTGTCCAGCGGTTTTCTGACCAGAACTCAAGAAGTGAAACACCTTCTCTCAAAAAGTTTTGTCCAGTTGACAGAACTGAATTTGTCTTTTACCATGGATCAGACCTGGACGACTGAAGAATGACACAAACCTCTGCCTCTTGTGCAGGTTCAGTGTATATGGTTTATAATATTCAATTACTGTGATTCGTAAACATGCACACACTCGCTGGTATAATGTAGGCCCCGTGGACGTGTACTGGTCAGTATCTTACATCAGTAACCTTTTGAAATATCATCTGGCAGAATTTGGCAACTTCTTTAAAACACAAATCCAAAAAATAGTGGGTCAAATGTTAAGCAAAAGTTCCTCTTTCTGTGCTGTTTAAACACTGAAGTAAACTGTAACATCCTTATTACAGACGACATCCACACGTGTCCCGTCTGTTTTGGTCCTGGTTTGGTCCCAGTTCAGTCCTGGTTTAGTCCTGGTCCAGTCCCAGTTTTGACAGTTTGACAAAGTTTAACATAATCAGAAATAAATGACTTTACCTCTTACTTTTATAGTGATCGGTGAACACAACGCTGTAGACCTGAAGCTTCCATCCTCCACTCGGAAGAAATATGTGTCAGTATGTCGAGGTTTTAACTCCTTGAACTCAGTGGTGCAATTTTTCTCACTCACTTTTCCAGTAAGTTTAATTTCATCATTAACACGTGAATTTTTGCTATTGTTGAAAACCACATATACTGAGTTTGGTGTTACAAATTGGCTTTGGCTTTTAATCCACACAGCAGCAGCTTTTTCGTCTCCGGGGAATGTCAGTCCTTCTTTGACAGTGAAATGACACGGGATCAGCAAACAGGAGCCTCTCAGACCCTCCAGAGTCAAAGGAGTGATAAAAATGCCCGGATCAGGTGGACAGAAGGTCGCCACAACTGGAAAAATACAAAAACATGAATTTTACTCAAACATTTTTTAAACTTCACATAAACATCTGTACAGAGAATGGCCTAGAATGTTCCACCCATCTACTTGTACAGATGTTGAGTGTTTTTCAAGGTATTTTTAGAGATAAAAACCTGTAACTGAATAAATGTGAGATAAACACATTTAATTTTACACTTTGGAACATTCCAGGCAAATCAGAAATCTTCATGAAGTCACTGTGCATCTTTTTATAAACTTTTTATCTCCTTACTAATGTCTGACACCTATGAAACGCTTCAGTAAAACATAAAACATTTTCAAATAAAATCCAAATGTCTTAAAAACTCACCCGACTGGAAGAGGACGATGCTGCTGTACACTGCTGCTGTCACGAAAAACACATCCATCATCTGTAAAGTATCACAAGTTTGATTATTTGTTGATCTCAAAGGAAATAAATCTATGAGCTGAACGAGTTTGGTCTGCCTTAAAACGACACAAGACTGAAGAAAACTAAAAAGACACATCCACTTCCTCTTTGTCTGTGATAATGTCTGGTGTGGCGGGCCAACACGCACGACTCAGGAGGCAGTTTAACAGAGTTTATTCACAAAGTGGCAAGTATATTTACAAGGTGCAGTGCAAAAGAGTCTCTTTCTCTGTGGTGAGTGTATATATATACAGTGCAGGGGGGCAGAGTCTCTCTCTCTGGGGTCGGGGAACGAGATGACGAGCAGGGAGTGGTGAGTAGAACAGGATCCAGTGCACGTAGACAGACAAGTGAAGCACAGTACGATACCAGGTGAGGAGCAGGGTTGGGATGAGGCGAAGACAGGCTGACAGGCGAAACCGGAGGCAGGAGTCTGGAGACAAAGATATCCAGCGTGAGTGTGGTACAAAAAAACACCAGGGAGCATAAGTAACAGGAGCTAGGTAGTCACGTTTGGTACACGGACGTTCTGGCACCGGGTAGCACTCTCCAACCCTCTTTATCCCCCACGGCAGGTGATGGCAATCAGCCTGATGAGAGGCAGGTGCGCGTGGGAGTGGCTGGAGGCTCCGCCCAGTTCCGGGGTCAGCAGGTGCAAGAGGGGGGAGGAGAACACAGGAACAGGCAGGGATGACAGATCATGACAGTACCCCCACCCCTGAGGGCCACCTCCTGGTGGACCCCGAGGCCTGTCAGGATGGGCGCGGTGGAATTCTCGGACCATTTCATGGTCCAAGATTCGCGCCCTCGGGACCCAGGAACGCTCCTCAGGACCGTAGCCTTCCCAGTCAACGAGGTACTGGAGCCCCCGGCCTCGACGGCGGACATCGATGAGGCGGCGAACCGTGAAGGCAGGATGTCCGTCGATGAGTCGGGCGGGAGGAGGGGGCTCGGCCGGAGGGCATAGGTCGCTGGTTCTGACTGGCTTCAACTGCGAGACGTGGAATGTGGGATGGATCCGGAGAGCAGGTGGGAGTTCAAGCTGGACTGCAGCGGGGTTGATGATCTTTGAGATCTTGAAGGGACCCAGGAAGCGAGGAGAGAGTTTGCGAGACTCAGTCTTTAACGGAATGGTCTTGGCGGAGAGCCAGACCTCTTGGCCGGGCTGGTATTCGGGTGCCGGGACACGATGCCGATCTGCCGCCCTCTTCGTGCGGGCCCCAGCCTGGAGCAAAGCAGTGCAGGTCTTCCTCCAGACACGGCGACAACGCTGGAGGTGGTGCTGGACGGAGGGGACTGCCAGGTCCTCCTCTTCGGAGGGGAAGAGCGGCGGCTGGTATCCCAGGGAGGCCTGGAACGGAGAGATGCCGGATGCCGAGCTGACGAGTGAGTTGTGGGCGTACTCTATCCAGGGGAGGAAGGAGCTCCAGGATGACGGGTTGGTGGATACGACACAGCGGAGGGCGGACTCCAGGTCTTGGTTGGCGCGCTCTCGGTCTGCCCGTTGGTCTGGGGGGGGGAATCCGGAGGTGAGGCTGACCATGGCACCCAACCCTCGGCAGAAGTCTCTCCAAACCTGCGACGTGAACTGGGTGCCACGGTCGGAGACGATGTCGCAGGGGATACCATGGAGGCGGAAGACCTGAGAGGTGAGTTGAGCGGCGGTCTCTTTGGCGGTCGGGAGTTTGGGAAGTGGGATGAAGTGGGCGGCCTTGGAGAAACGGTCAACCACGGTGAGTATGGTGGTGTTACCTTGTGACGGGGGCAGGCCGGTTACAAAGTCCACTGCAATGTGGGACCAGGGTCGTCTGGGAACTGGGAGAGGGAGCAGACAGACCAGAGGGAGGTGAGTGAGAGGCCTTGGCCCTGGCACATACCTGGCAGGCGGAGACATACTGCCGGGTGTCACGGTCCATGGTGGGCCACCAGAAGTGTCTCTTCAGGAGCGACAGGGAGCGGTTGACACCAGGATGGCAGGCGAACTTCGAAGCGTGGATGAATTCTAGGACCTGGGATCGGACAGAGTCAGGTACGTATAATTTGCCAGGAGGCCCATTACCTGGATCGGGCTGGTCGGTCTGGGCCCTTCGGACGAGGTCCTCTATCTCCCAGTGGACGGCGGCGACGATGCGGGACGGAGCGAGGATGGGTTCAGGAGTAGACGGGTCTTCTTGGCTGAACTGGCGGGACAGGGCGTCGGGTTTGACGTTGCGGGAGCCGGGACGGTAGGTGAGGATGAAGTCAAAGCGGCTGAAGAACAGAGACCAGCGGGCTTGGCGGGGGTTCAGGCGCTTGGCGGACTGGATATAGGAGAGGTTTTTGTGGTCGGTCCAGACGAGGAAGGGTTGCTCCGCCCCTTCCAGCCAGTGACGCCATTCTTCTAGTGCCAGTTTCACCGCGAGCAGCTCTCGATCACCCACGTCGTAGTTGGCCTCTGCCGACGACAGGCGACGGGAGAAGAAGGCGCAGGGGTGGAGGCGGTTCTGGGGAGCGAAGCGTTGAGACAGGACGGCCCCCACTCCGGTGTCCGATGCGTCGACCTCCACGACGAACTGGCGGGAGGGGTCCGGTTGGTGCAGGATGGGAGCGCATGTGAACAAGTCTTTAAGTTGAACGAAGGCGGACTGAGCTTCAGGTGACCAGACGAACGGCGAGGCGGGGGACGTGAGTTTGGTGAGTGGAGCGATGACCCGGCTGAAGTTTCTGATGAAACGGCGGTAGAAATTGGCGAAACCGATGAATCGTTGGAGCTGTTTGCGATTCACGGGGGCTGGTCTGATGAGAGGCAGGTGCGCGTGGGAGTGGCTGGAGGCTCCGCCCAGTTCCGGGGTCAGCAGGTGCAAGAGGGGGGAGGAGAACACAGGAACAGGCAGGGATGACAGATCATGACATTGTCTCGTGTTTGGCAAGAGTCTCGTCAAAGGAAACTGTGAAACTGTTAAAACTCTCACTTCTCCTTAAGAAGCTGTTAACTTTCTTCTTTTGTGGGTCACTGGACAATCGTATTTGTGACAATCTTTTTTGGTTCTTGTGCCAAAATCCCCAAGTATGAAATAGTTTAAATAAAAATGTGTCATTATGAATGTGCATGCAGTTAAAATGAGCCGCTCACATAATCTCAGTTCAGATCATAAAAGGATCAGCCACAAACATGACGAGGCCCTGATGTATGTCCTGTCTGCATATCCTGTCTCGCTTCACTGTTTTATCTCGACATGTCCAATGACAAAGTGTTTCAGACGCTCTCAGGCTGTGGGGTCCAGACTGTCCCGTTCACACCGGCCCAAGCACCACTCTAACAGAAAATCCTCTTTTACGTCGACCTAAGTCGAGGCAGTGTGAAAACGACCTTAGACTGGTATAAACACCTGGAAACACACAAAAAACCCATCCCAATCATAATTTTAAATTTAAGTTTATGGGCTCATGGGGGCCCTCTGGTGGCCTCGAGGCCTTATGGTGCGTTCACACTGGGGCGTCAGGGGTCACAACACGAACAATGGAGGAGGACGTCATCCGCACCAATGCGGGACAACAGGTCATCGAACTGGGCCTGGGTCACACGGAAATACCACTGGAAGCGCTGATCATCCAGACGGAGCTCCTGGAGCAAGTGATGGAACTCACCAAACTCCGAACGCCTCTGAATTATGTCTTGAACCCAGACACACCGCCGCCGAGCCGATCCCCTCCGCTGATGACTTTTGTGCAGTAAATAAACCAAAGCTGTTCTCTCAACATGGTCTGTCATTGTGCACAAAAAGCACTCGACGCTCTAGATGCGCGTCCAAGGCGTCTGCCATCAAATGCACGGGCGTCAAAAAGGCGCTGGACGCCTCTATTTGGACGCCTGTACTTTCGAGGGCAGACGCCTTGGACGTCCAAGACACGTGTCCAAAGATCTCTGCACAAAAGTCATCAGCAAAGGCGATCGGCCCTGAATCCAGATTCAGTCCTAAAATGCCGTTGTAATAAATGTGTATTTTCATGTGTGTTCACCTGCACAGGTCCTGCAGATGGAAAGTAGCAGTAACTAAATCTGGTACAAATCATCTTTTCTTTTGTAAGATTAATGCACTTGTACACGGTCCCTGACAAATAAAAAAGAAATAAAGAAATTAGTCTTAGTTTAGTCCCAATTCTCATGTAGTGTCTGTGTGAGTCTGAACACATTTTAGTTCGAATTAAAATAAAATAGAAGTTTACATTTTGTTTAATATGTGTTTATGTAATATTGAAAATGGTTCACAGGATGTATCTGCTCTAAACCGTGTGACACTGGTCCTGATATAGGGCTTATCTCATCTAAAACACGACATTTCTCCAAACATGATCTTGTCTTTACAAATCTGCCAACTTTGTTCCACATTAAAACCACAAATATGGAAATGTTAAACGTTGAGTCTGCAGAGGTTGATTTTAAGTGATCATGAAAGTCTGTCAAAGCAACATGTTTTTAGAGAATATAAAAGTTAATTTAAAATTATACTTAAGTCTTTCCAGTCACAAAAGTCACCAATGAATCAGAGAATCAACAAACTTTAATAAACATGAGACACTTTATTTACACATTTATTTAATATAATAAGACCAGGAAACTTCTTAATAACATGATCAGTGAAAGAAAGAAAATGAGTCTGAATGAACTCTCCTGCAAATATACAATATCAAAAGTCTTATTCAGGCTCAGACCGAGCACAAAGATACTTTCACTTGCTGCTTTATAAATGCATCATTAATAGAGCTGAGCAGTGATTCAAACGTTTCATCGTGATTATTCTCAGGCTTGAATTGTGATTTTTCACATGTTGCAACGGTTAACACATTGATAAGTTTTGTGGGCTCCTAATAGCTCTTTATTTTACTTTTTAGGCTTAAATTTGCTGTAATATTCACTCAGTGTTGTGTTGGTTTGACTTGATGATTTTTCCATGTACATGTACAAGTTTAGATACACTATATAAAAAGACACATCTGCTTTTTTCTCACCGTCTGACATGAAATCAGACTAAACTTTTGCTGTTTTAGGTCAATTAGCATTACTAAAATTATTTCTATTTGCTAAATGCCAGAATAATGAGAAGGATTTTTCATCAAAGTCAGAAGTTTACATACATGTCACGAGTATTTGGTTCCATTTCCTTTAAACTGTATGACTTGGGTCAGATGTTTTGGATTTCATTCCACAAGCTTGTCACAATAGTTGGGAGTTTTTGGCCCATTCGTCCTGACAGAACTCGAGTAACTGAGCCCAGTTTACAGGCTGCCTTGCTCACGCATGACTTTTCAGGTCTGTTCATACATTTTCAATAAGATTAAGATCAGAGCTTTGTGATGGCCACTCCAAAACATCGACTTTGTTATCCTTAAGCCGCTTTGTCACCAGTTTGGCAGTATGCTTTGGGTCCTCGTCCATTTGGAAGACATATTTGGGCCCAATTTTAGTCTCGTCATATCACAGGACTTGTCTCTCTCGTCCCTGTGCATTTACAAACTGTAACCTGACTTTTTTATGTTTCTTCTGGAGTAATGTCTTCTTCCTGCAGAGTGTTTCCCTTCAGTCCATGTCGGTACAGTCCTCGTTCACTGTGGATAATGACACTCTCACCAGCTTCAGCAGTATCTTCACAAGGTTTTTGCTTTTGTTCTTGGGTTGATCTGCACATTTCAGACCAAAGCTCGTTCATCTCAAGGACACAAAACCCTTCAAATGTGTATAATTGTTTGAACAGATGATCGTGGCACCTTCAGGCATCTGGAGGTTACACTCACAAGGATGAACCAGACTCGTGCCAGTCCACAGTTCTCTTCCTGATGTCTCGGCTGATTTCTTTTGACTTTCCCATGATGTTGCACAAAGAAGCAGAGTGTTTCAGGTGAGCTTCAGATACATCCACAGGTGACTCTACTAATTAACTCAAATGTTGTCCATAAATCTGTCAGAAGCTTTTAAAAACATGAGATAATCATCTGGGTTTTCCCAAATTGTTTAAATTCATAGTAAACATGTTGTATATAAACTTCTGACTTGGAAGAAAGTCATGAAAAATTGCATTTAAAAAATCCTTGTCTCGTTATTCTGGCATTTAGCAAATAGAAATAATTTTGCTAATCCTAATTGACCTAAAACAGGAAAATTTTAATCTTATTTCATGTCAGACAGTGAAAAAATTATTTGAAAATGTCCAAAAAAAGTCAAAATAATACCAAAAAGTTCAGTATTTGTCTATTTTATTAAATTTCTAATGTCTACATGACTCCATGGTCACGATGAGCCCAACAGGAGTCATGGCTTTAGTCCTGATTCAGGTCTGGTAAAGGTCAGTCCTCCTTTTTAATCGTCGTTTAGTCCTGGTTTAGTCCTGGTTTAGACCTGGTTTAGACCTGGTTTAGTCCTGGTTTAGACCTGGTTTAGACCTGGTTTAGTCCTGGTTTAGACCTGGTTTAGTCCTGGTTTAGTCCTGGTTTAGACCTGGTTTAGACCTGGTTTAGTCCTGGTTTAGTCCTGGTTTAGTCCTGGTTTAGACCTGGTTTAGACCTGGTTTAGACCTGGTTTAGTCCTGGTTTAGTCCTGGTTTAGTCCTGGTTTAGTTCTGCTGTGGTCCTAGTTTAGACTAAACGTGGGATTTTAAAATCTCAGTAGTTTTCAAAGTAGCAGGTAACACTAAACACAAATGGTTTTAATGTTGATTTGCAGTGGCACGATCGACATGTGCTGCTGCCTCTGGGCTCTGTGGATAAGACGACACACAGAGTTAAACAGCCTGACAAAAGTGGATTCATCAAACTTACCTGTTCCTGTTTCTTGACACAAGTTGATCTAAACCAGCTGAAAATAAATCACAGGAATCAGTTTGACTTTTTGACTCGTGGCCTCTACTCACTTATTAATGTGCTGCATATGTTCATCTTAAAGCTTCACTGTGGCACTTTTTGGTGGAGGGTCTGACACCTGCTTGTCTCCATGGAGATGTTATTTCTTTGCCTCGAATGTTCCACAATAAACATTAAAAATATAAACTCATCTATTTCCATGGAGACAAGCAGGTGACGCCCCCCAGACCAAGTTCAGAATCAGAATCAGAAGAAGTTTTATTGCCATTGTCCGTGAGCAGAGCTCACAGACTAGGAACTTACTTCGGTGATAAAGTGCGACATACAACAACACACACACAAAAAAACCACACTAAATAAATACAAATAAGGGCATGCAGGAGGTAGAAATATATACAATAATAGAAATATATATACAATAGTGGCATCAAAACAACAACAGTGCAACATGGTTTATTAAAGTGACCAGTATTATGAAATGTCCAGTTTAGTGCAGGTTTAAGAAGTGTTCATGAGGGAAACAGCAGAGGGGAAGAAACTGTTCTTGTGACGAGAGGTTCTGGTCCTGATGGACTGTAGCCTCCTGCCAGAGGGAAGTGGCTGAAATAGTCCATGTCCAGGGTGAGAAGTGTCAGCTGCTATACGACCTACTCGCCCCCGAGTCCTGGAGGCGTACAGGTCCTGGAGAGATGGAAGGCTGCAGCCAATCACCTTCTCAGCAGAGCGCACAATGCGCTGCAATCTCTGCCTGTCCCTGGCAGTGGCCCCCAGCAAACCACACAGTGATGGAGGAGGTGAGGATGGACTCAATGATGGCGTATAGAACTGCACCATCATCTGGACCGGGCAGCTTGGCTTTTCTCAGCTGCCGCAGGAAGTACATCCTCTGCTGGGCTTTCTTGATGAGGGAGCTGATGGTCGGCTCCCACTTGAGGTCCTGGGTGATGCAGGTGCCCAGGAAGCGGAAAGAGTCCACGGGTGGTGATGGGGGAGTCAGTCAAGGCGAGGGGGAGCAGGGGGGGCTGTGACTTTCCTGAAGTCCACAATCATCTCCACTGTCTTCTGGGCGTTGAGCTCCAGGTTGTTGCTGCTGCACCAGGACACCAGCCGATCCACCTCCCTCCTGAAGACAGACTCATCCCCGTCCGAGATGAGCCCGATGAGGGTGGTGTCATCCGCAAACTTGACCAGTTTGACGGAGTCGTGGCTGGAGGTGCAGCAGTTAGTGTACAGGGAGAAGAGCATGGGGGAAAGTACACAGCCCTGTGGAGATCCTGTGCTGATTGTCCGGGTGTCCCGAGACATTCTTTCCCAGCCGCACGCGCTGCCTCCTGTCCGTCAGGAAGTCAGTGATCCACCTGCAGGTGGAGTCAGGCACGTTGAGCTGAGCGAGCTTGTCCTGGAGCAGAGCAGGGAGGATGGTGTTGAATGCAGAGCTGAAGTCCACAAACAGGATCCTGGCGTAGGTTCCGGGGAGTCCAGATGCTGGAGGATGAAGTGAAGGGCCAGGTTAATGGCGTCGTCCACAGACCGGTTGGCTCTGTAGGCGAACTGCAGAGGGTCCAGGAGGGGGGAGGTGAGGGACTTGAGGTGGTGCAGGACCAGGCGCTCAAAATGACTTCATGACTACAGACGCCAGCGCCACAGGTCTGTAGTCATTAAGTCCAGTGATCCTGGGCTTCTTGGGGACGGGGACAATGGTGGACAGCTTGAAGCAGGTTGGGACGTGACATGACTCCAGGAGGTGTTAAAGATGTCTGTGAAGACAGGAGCCAGCTCCTCAGCACAGTGTCTAAGGGTGGAAGGAGAGACACCGTCCGGGCCCGGGGCTTTGCGGGGGTTTTGCTTCTTGAAAAGCTTAGTCACGTCCCGCTCCGAAACTGTGAAGGCAGTGGGGGCGGAGGAGGGGTCCGAGGTGGGTTCGGCTGTGATGTCCATGGTGGTGAGGGAGGAGGGGTGTGGGACATCAAACCTTGCATAAAAGCCGTTTAGCTGTTCTGCAAGTTGTTTGTTGTCCGCAGCGGGAGGGGCTTTGGGCTTGTAGTTGGTAATTTGCCTAAGCCCTCTCCAGACGGAAGCAGAGTCGTTGGTGGAGAAATGCTGCCTCAGACGTGTATTGTACTTCGCTTTAGCCTTTTCCACCTCTTTGCTAAAAGCATACTTACAACGCCTGTAGCCCTCACGATCTTCTGCCTTGTACGCCCTCTCCTTTTCCCTCCTTAAATGCCTCAGTCTGGGAGTGAACCAGGGTTTGTCGTTGTTAAAAGTCACCCTGGTACGTGATGGATGGAATGATACTGTCCTCACAGAACTGTATGTATGACGTCACAGTGTCTGTGTGTACTCATCCAAACTGTCTGTGGCAGTCTTGAACACGTCCCAGTCTGTAAAGTCCAAACAGGAGCGAAGCTCCTCCACAGCCTCACTGGTCCACTTCTTAGAAGTCCTCACAGCAGGTTTGGAGAGCTTCAGCCGTTGTATATAGGCAGGGATGAGGTGAATCATGTCGTGGTCAGAGAATCCCAGAGCAGCACGAGGCACAGCTCTGTAGGCTCCGCTGACCGTTGTGTAAACAATGATCCAGCGTCTTCTGCTCTCTCGTCGGGCATTTAATAAACTGTTTGTACTTGGGTAGTTCCTGGCTCAGATTTGCTTTATTAAATCCCCCAGGATGATGAGTAAAGAGTCCGGGAAGGTTCGCTCCATGTTCAGATCTGATCCGCGAGCGCGCGCGCTGGGCCTCGTGCGTGTCCGCGCACGGCGGGATGTAAACAGCGGCCAGAATGAATGAAGCGAACTCACGTGGAGAATAGAAAGGTTTACAGTTAATGAAGAGATATTCCACGGCGGGAGAGCAGTGTTGAGAGATCACAGTCACATCCGTGCACCAGGCGTTGTTGATGTAGAAACAGACACCTCCACCTTTCGTCTTTCCCCCGGAGAGTCCCCGTTGTCTGTCCGCGCGGAGGAGCTGGAATCCCTCCAGGTGAAGCGCACAGTCTCCGGGATACGCTCGTTGAGCCACGTCTCCGTGAAGCACAAGACGCAAGAGGAAGAAAAGTCCCTGTTTCTCCTCATCAGCAGCGCCAGTTCGTCTGTTTTATTGCAGAGTGAGCGAACGTTGGAGAGGAAAATCCCAGGTAAGGGCGTGCGGGCGCCGCGTCTCCGGAGGCGCACCAGGGCCCCTGCTCGCTTCCCTCTCTTTCGCCATCTCACTCTTTTGGCTAAAAAGTGAACCAAGTCTACTGCCGGCACTAAAAAAACTGGCAGTAGGTCAGCAGGAGTTGTTGTCCTGATGTTTAGGAGCTCTTCACGAGTGTAAGAGCACGCAGACACAGGATTAACACACAAAAACCAAAAACACACCACGCACGAAATCACCAGGGCGACCGTACGTGGCGCCATCTTGGTTAGGTTTATTTGTTTATTAGTTAGGTTTATTTATTTATGTTAGGCTTATTGTTACAGGTCAGATCTGTGGAGAAGTGACCCCCTCACAGTAAGAATGTAACAACAACACCTGAAACTGAATAAATGCAACACAAATGTAATAAAAAACCCAACTACATTAAGATGGTAGAAAGTAAAAGCAAAATAAATATTGTCTTTACTTCAAACTGATATAATGCAGGTCAAATATCTGGAAACAATAAGTTACTAGAATAAACCTTTTGGTCTCACCATTCAAGAAGGAGCAGGGAGCTGTAGAGCAGGATAATCCCACAGAGCTTCACTATGTTGTATGGGCCAATCCAAGACACAGCACTGGGTCCAGACTCTGACAAAGGTAAAGACACAGACTGAATGAACCAATGTTTCATCTCCTGATCTTCTGTAATTGTCATTATAAAGAAGAAATAAGTAACATGTTTAACTTCTTTAATGTATTTCAAAGTCTCTCTGGTGGTTACAAAGGTGATTTTGGGGTGATTAAAGGCTCCACTGGCTCCCCCAGCCGTCTCCAAGCAAAAAAACAGACATGCAACTCAGTGACACCTGACAGTGCATTCTCACAAGTGACCTGTAGGGGGAGAGCTATCGCTAAAAATACTTATTTCTGCTTTAATATCTCTGAGAACTCTACCAGTGATGTTTATGTCGAGCTTGGGATTCAAACGATCGACTTTTGGATCAGTGACACTCTACCAACTCAGAGACTTTAGCCCCTCCCATCTGGAATGTCCCCAGTGTGGGACAAATAAAGGTTATTTCATCTTATGTTATTCATTAGTGACTTATATTAATATTTAGATGACAAAAACTGGTACTGGTACAGAGAATACTGAACTTTAGGTTGACATACCTGTTATACTCAGTGTAATGTCTGGAGATGATTCATTTCCAAGTGTATTTGAGGCCACACAATAGTACTGTCCCTCTTCAGTGAAGTTGAAGCTGTACGTGAGTCCCTGGCCGACTTTGGCTGGTCCCTGTGAGCTGTGTCTGAACCAGGTGAAGTGGTGGACAGGAGGCTTGGCTCTGCTGGAGCAGCTCAGCGTCACTGACTGACCTGCTGACAGTGAACCGGACGGACTGACCTCCACTGAGGTGTTTTTAGGACCATCTGAGACACACGGGGAAGTTTAATGCCATACTGTGGAACATTACAGACAAGGCAATGACATTTTCATAGAGACAAGTGGATGTCAAAAGTTGGAAAAGTTACACCAGAACAGACTGAATCCATCAGTGTGTTTCACTCACATGAGACACTGAGAGTCACGTCACTGTCGGCCATTTTGACTCCTCCACTCACAGGATACTCTGCATTACACTTTATCATTAGTCCATCATGGGCGTCTGTCAGAGTGATGTTCTGTGTGATTTTAGTGCTAAATGTCCCGTTGGTCTCTGTGATGTGGGCAGTGCCTTGGTGGAGGTCCCATGTGAGCTGAGGAGGGGCGTGTGGACAGGGAGTGACAGCTGAGCAGGTTATAGTCACCACCTCTGTCTCTGTCTGTTTACCAGAGACTTCTATTGTGGGGCTCCAGGGAGAGTCTGCAGAATATTATAAACAAGGAGAAATAAAATGTAAAAATGCATCACTGTCTTTAAATGATGTTTGTTGTAGAAAATTGGGCCCATACGTTTAACTAGGGCCTTTCTTTTCTTGCTGTAATAGACACTTAATATCACCTAGATTCAAGTGTGACCTGATAACTATCTGACATCTTTACTTAACCATGAACCACACACAGAATATATAAAGTACTTACCACTGATTTTTATGTCAAGAGGGTCACAAACAGCTGAAGATTTAAAGGTCTTGGTTTCAATCCTGAAGAAATACTTGTTTGAATATTCTGAGGTTAAATTATTGAACAAAGTCGTACAATTTTTCTTTTTCAGGTCTCCAGTAATTTCCATTGGATATTTGTTGTTCTGCAGACTGCTGTTAAAGATCACATTTTCTGGATATGGGCCAAAATTAAGATCACTTTTAATCCAAACACCAAACACTGGTGAATCATAAGACTCATGAGGTGTAAAGTTGCAGGGGATTTTTAAACATGATCCACTCAGAGCTTCAAGAAACTTTGGCGTCGTGACATTCAACCGATTGTTTGATGCCTTATAGCAATCACCCAGGACAACTGTAAGCAAATATTTTCTCACTTTAAAAATAAAATACTTTTTGTATTTAAAGTTTTTGAACATGTAGCATCAATAATTCTCTTACCTGGACAAAGCAGTAACAGTAGAACCACTGGAGTTAACACACTGATACATCTCACTGCTGCTGCCATGCTTCTCTGCTACAACAAACACAACACAGCAGTACTCATCTGCATATTCTGAAGTATTTTATGAATTATTGTCATTATTGAAGTACTTAATATTAAATCTAACCTCATCAGACCAGAGGACAAACTCACAAATGTTAAACTTCCTCTTCACACTTCTGTTATGCAGATATTAATCTCAATATATGGTCAATCTGCTGTGCTTCCTGTTAAAAATCTGTGAGACAGTTACAGAATGTTGTCACGCCATTTCTATTTTAACACATTACAAGAAATAATATTTAAGTAATATTAAATTATTTCCAGGTAAAAACACATTTTCTTTTATTTTTAAGTTGGTTAGAGAGGCATTATTCAGGCGTAATGATTTTGTTTAAGAGTTCGCTCTGGAGATGTTTTCGATTTGGTTGAAATTAGAGACAGTGATGTGACATTTGTGAAAGAATCGGCTCTTTTGAATGGCTCCTTAGCGAATCGACGAATGAACTCGGATCTCATTTTTTAAAAGAACCAAGTCTTTTTCAAATTGTTATGCATTTTTATACTGATTAACACAGAAACGACACAAGAATCAGCACAGAAGGAAAACAGGCGACACAAGTGAGAGAAAAACACATTTGGATCATAACAGCAGTTTATCTTTTTTTTTTTTTTTTTTTGTATTATTATTATTGTAGTGGAACATCAAAGGTCAAACTCTCTCCTGCTCTCAGTTTGAACCATTTTTAACACATCTGAGCCTTGGTCATCTCTCTCTGTGAGGAGTTTTCAGATAAACTGAGTTCTCACGTTGGCTTCTGTCATAAATAAATAGTAAAAGAGCCAGTCTTGTGAACGGCTCTTTGAAATGAATCAATCCTTAAGATTCAGATCCCATAAACGAGCCGAAAGTCCCATCACTGATCATAGACTGTATAAAGAAGTGGACTAAGGCGTCACCCACAGCGTTCGGCTCCAGTCAAATGAAGATCATTGAGGCCAAAGCAGTTATAGGGGCCAAATTGGAGCCGAGTTACAAACATCAGAGCGACCAAAGACCCAATCTAGAGCGAGGCTGTGGAAGGTAAAGATCTGTGGAGAGGCGACCCTGCTCACTGTAAGAATGCATGTTTCCAAGGTACTAAGTTTAATATCATCCAGACAAAGAAACTGGTGGTTTTCATGCTCTAGAATATGATGATGTCCTTCTCCCAGATGGAGCCAAGAGACAGATTTATCAAAAGACACTGCACTTTGCCATGAAATAAATAGTAAATTCACAAATGTTGAACCTGATCATTTCTATTATTGACTAATCCCAAGAACTCACTGAACTCACAACAAAAATCTGCATTTTGAAACTATTAATTTCAGCTGTGCCTGCTGTATGAAATAATATTGTCCTATAAAATGTTGTGATGTATCTGAAACCAGCAATAACATCTCCATGGAGACAAGCAGGTGGTGGACCCCAGACCAGAAGAGTTAGTGCACCTTTAACTTCAGTCACGTGAGAATGATATTTTTTCATCACAGTGTCCTTCAAAATAGTGTCATTTGTATAAAGCTGGTTTAGTCTTACCTTAAGTAACCGTCTCCTCTCCCACAGTGACTGAGAAAGTTACTAAACATCTGAACTGTTCCTCACTCTGTGGCTACTTCTGTTCTTCCCCATTTCACCACTACCTCTTTTGAGACAAACGGGTCTTCTATAAATTTTAGCCTCTGTAATCAAATTATAACATAATGATCCACGCATATCGTCGATTATAAGAATAGAACAAAAATATACCACCATCTTCTTCCTGCTTCTGAAGAGTGCAGATGCAAACCTTGCTTGCTCCTGCTGCTTCCTTCTTACTTTGCTTTTTAAACATTTTATCTCTTTCATTGCTGGAAAATGGTGCTTACTTATGATTTTTTTCCAAGTTAACCAAGACTTTTAAACCATTTTTACATTTTTATACAAAATTTCTGACAAGCCAGCGACATGTCCGAGGAAAGAAACCAAAAGGATTCTTTCTGTGAACTCTGTCAGAACTATCAGCAACAAATGAATGAGCTATGATCACTGATCTTTGTTTTAGATTCTGAAAAAGAACTTCACCAGTTTCTCCCTCTAAACCTCCAGTGATCAGCAGCCAACCGTTACTTTCAGAGAGAGGGTGAAAAAAACTGCTGCTACTTTCCACTTAAACCTGAGTGATACGGTGTATTTTCCAAAACTTTGTAAAGACAAGAATTTCAAGCCAACGCAACAAGTGATAAAAGACAATGTTAATATAGTTACATCACCCAAAATACAGCTACAAACAGATTTTTTACCACTATCACAGATTGATGTTAACATACAAGCAGAAAATTGATATTTTTTTCAAAAACAAGAGCAATAAAGTTGGCCAAAGAGGCAGACATGTGATCTGTGCCAAACGTCAAGGTCAGAGATATTGGCCATATTGCATATCACATCATTTTTTTTATACTGGTTCTAGTGTTCATGGTGACTCTACACAGTGATCGCTGCAGCGACCTTCATTGGCCATAAATGCCTGCAAATACAAAGCCACCTCACTTCTCCAAATTGCCCATGGTACAATTAGAATATATACAGAGAGCCCACACCTACCAGTGTACTTTGTTCTCACCACAGCCCTCTAGGCAAGGTAAGTTTATTTGTACAGCACAATTCATACACAAAGTAATTCAAAGTGCTTTAAAGAATAAGAAAGACATTAAAATCACACAAATCAAAAGATAAATAATCACAAATATCATCATAAAATTAACATTAAAACAGAAGCTGCAGATGTTATTGATTTGATGTGACTGTTAAAGTTCAAGTCTGAGTCCATTATTAGCCCTAGATTTCTGGCCTGATTTGAAGGTTTTAGAGAGAGAGACTGGAGGTGACTGCTGACACTTTCTCTATGTTTCTGTGGACGAAAGACGGTGATTTCAGTCTTGTCTTAGTTTAGCTGGAGAAAGTTGTTTTCATCCACACACTGATCTGATGCAGTGTCAGAGTGAATCCACTGGTTCAGATTCACCTGCTGCAGTGAGACATAGATCTGAGGGTCTCTGCAGAGTTGTTGTGGTAGGACACATTGTTGCGGCGTATTAACTCTCCTAACGGCAGCATGTACAGATTGAACAACAGGGGTCCCAAGATTGACCCCTGGGGCACCCCACAGCTCAGGGACATTTTATCTGAGACACATTTTCCAATTTCAACAAAGAAACTCTCTGTTTTCTAGATAGGACTTGAACCAGTTTAGTGGCGTACCACAGATGCCCTCCCAGTCCTCTAGTCTCTGTAAGAGGATCATGATCCACAGAGTCAAAGGAGACTCAGATCTAACAGGATCAACACTGAGACTTCATCAGTGTCAGGTGGATGTGTGTCGCCTTGATAAGAGCATCTCAGTCTGTGGTGGGTCTAAAACCTGACTGGAAAAATATCGAAGAGTTGTTAATTTGGATTTGAGATTGGTCGGTAATTGTTCAATATTGTGGCATCATGACTGCTCTTCTTCAGAAGAGGCTTGATAACTGCAGTTTTCAAAGCTCCTGGGAATGTTCCAGATTGAAGTGACATTAACTATGCAAACGACTGTTTTTTTTTTTTTTTTTTTTTTTTTTATTAGTTTATTTGAATAGGGACAATGCACATTAATCAACATTTCTGTAAATGCACCAGTATTAGCTGTACAGCTAGTTTTCAACTGTAGTCCCTAAGGCAAGAATGTAAAATGCCACCACACATAAATACACAAAGTTAGTATGAAATACAAAGTTAGTATGAAATACAAAGTTAGTATAAATAGTTTGGTTAAAATGTTCTAAAAGTTAGTGCACGTAAGTAGGAAATTTGTAAAACACTGTGACAAAGACAAAATCTACAGACATAACACAGAACAGATGAGGCAGGCAGAACATGGCAGCACAATTTCACACATTTGGTGATCACAGGCTTGATTTAGAAGTAACCATTTTTTTACCATGATTTTAAAAGTCCTGAGTGACTCCGCACTTCTGACGTGAGGCGGGACAGTGTTCCAAAACTGGACCGCTCGAACTGAGAAGGCAGACAGGCCAAATGAGCTTTTTCTCAGAGGCACAACTAGATTTTTTGTGGCAGCAGCTCTGGTGTTTCTGCCACTCTGCGTAAAAAAATTTAGAGAGTGGAGGAGGAGCAAGGGCATGGAGGATTTTAAAGACTAAGTTCGCATCCTGAAATTTTACTAAATTGTCCCAATTTAAAAGTTTATGTTTGCTCAAGACTTTACAATGGTGATGGTGAAAAGGTTTCATATCCAGGACTTTGAGAGCCTGTTTATGGACCGACTGGATTGGTTTCATTGTCGTCTTGCAGCCCTGGGACCAGGAGGTGACACAGTAGGTCAGGTGTGGGTATTATCATTGCATTAAAAAATAAATTTGCAGCTTCTTGGTTTAAATTATGCCTGATATGTCTAAAATTTGCTATATTTAATTTCACTGTTTGGGTGGCTTTCTTTATATGTTGTTTAAAGGTTTGAATCTAACACAACACCCAAATACTTATATTGTGTCACGATGCTTATTTTTTTCACCAACAACGTAAACATCCGGATTTGAGGAAGTTGATGATCTTTTTGTAAAAAATATGCATTCAGTTTTTTTTTTAACATTTAGATGAAGACATGATTCAGTCAGCCAATTTGAAATGTGGACCATAGTTTCAGTCACTTTTTTAGCAGTTTCATCTTTGTTTTTTCCATGTACATAGATCACAGTGTCGTCTGCGTACATTTGTACCTCACATCCAGTGCACACTGTTGGCAAGTCATTGATGTAAAGGCTGAACAGGATCGGTCCAGGATAGATCCCTGGGGGACTCCAACATTGTATGCCAGATGAGACGACAGTGTGTTATTAACTTTAACTGCTTGCGTTCTATGTTGTAAATAAGATTTGACCCAATTTAAAGCATCTGATGAGAAGTTAAATTGTGCTAATTTTGAGATAAGAATTTTGTGATTAATAGTGTCAAATGCCTTTTTTCAAGTCAAGGAAAATGGCACCGACCACACCCCTTTGTCCATTTTAGATTTTACACCTTCAGTGAAAAAGCAGGTAGCCGTGTCGGTGGAATGATTGGCTCTAAAGCCAAACTGCATGGGGTGCAGTCTGTACGGTGAGTTGTTGAGATGGCACAAAAGTTGGTCTGCGACACACCTCTCAGCTATTTTTGACACCACGGGTAAAATGCTGATAGGTCTGAAATTTGTAACCTCATTTACATTTCCTGACTTGAAAACTGGTGTAACAATGGCTGGCTTCCACATCACTGGGCACAAGGATTGTCTGAAGGAAAGATTAATCAATTTGGTAATGGGATCTGTAAGTGACTCTTTGTGTGTTTTTAAACAAGGTAGAGTCCAGCCCATAAACATCTTTCGAGTTGGAATTCTTCAGTGCACTTATGATTTTATATACAGTTGACTGGGAGACTTCATTTAAGGAGAACACAGGTTGAGATGTATTCAGTTCAGTAGTCTTACCCAAGCATACAGGGGGGCTACTTTGAGTCAACATGTCAACAGATTCTACAAAGTATTTATTAAAAGCAGATGCAACTTGCAATGGGTCTTCTGTTAGACATCCTTCTATTTGTAGCTGAAATTTATTGTTAAAGTTTTATGGTCTTTACCTGTTAGTTTCTTCAGTTGATCCCAAATCATTTTGCAATTTCCTTTTCCTTCACACGCATTTTGTCAATGAAAAGGTTGCTTTGGCATGTCTTAGTTCTTTTACAACTTTATTTCTGAGAGCTGTAAACTTTCGCTTGTCGTGGATTTGTTTAGATTTGTGGGCTGATTTTAAGGCCAAATCTCTCTCTTTCATGAGTTTAAGTATGTTCTCATTAATCCATGGGAGCACATACCTTTTAAAATGTCTTGGTTTTGTTTCCTTTTGAAATTGTTTCAAAATAGATTGAATAGTAGAGATGAAAGTTTGACAATCAGCATCAACGTCTATTCCTAGTAGTAAGTTACTCCAATTTATTCCACCCATTTTAATGTTAAAATTTGGCAGATCAGATTTGGGAATTTTAAAATATCCATTTCTAGTTTCAGTTTGGATAGGTCTTCTTTTTGGCAGTTTTCTGGATATAAGCGTTAAATTATGATCTGATAATCCGGTAATCATATTGAACGATTTTATTATTCGTTCTGGTTTATTGCTAAATACCAGGTCAATTTGGGTTTGGGTAGTTGCAGTTATCCTTGTTGGCCCTTTGACAACTTGTACAAGATCATATTTTTTCATAATGTTCTTAAGAGGCTTTCGCATATTTTTGTCTTCATAATTTATATTAAAATCACCCATCAGGATTACTTCCTTGTTAAAGTCACATTGCTTGAGAACTTTGTCCAGGTCTTCACAGAAGGCAGTTTTAGAGGATTTAGGTGGTCTGTATAATCCCAGGAGGGTGAAGGACATTTGAGATGATAGTTCAATGTTAAGGCCAATACATTCCATGTCGTGCGCAGAGGCCCACTCAATCTGGGTGCACTGTATGGTGTTCCGTACATAGAACATGAACCCCCCTCCTTTGCCTTCTGCTCTGTCCTTTCTGAAGATTGTATATCCTGGTACAGTCAGTGCAGCAGATGGAGAATTTTGGTGTAACCAGGTCTCAGAAAGTCCCAGGTAATGTAAATTAGAATCAAGGAGCAGATGCTTTATCTGATCACTTTTGGGAGTGATACTTCGAATATTTAAATGACCTCCCAAAATACCAGGAGGTTTAGCAGAAGTGTCCCAGAGGACTCTGGCATTGTTAACTGTGTGTAGAACTGGTAGCTTTTTTAGCTTTGTAATAGCAGGGTTTAATGTAGCCAGTTTAGTTTTAGGGATGCATATGTCGCGAACTTTTTTACCGTCGGAATCAAAGATAGAGCTCGAGTTGCACATCGAACTTAATTCCAGTGACGGACCAGTGCGCTCCACATCTGCCCATGAACAAACAATCCACACCTGGACTAGCCGCGTCGCCGCGCCGAGCCTCGAGCGATGCACCGGGTACAGAGACGCGCGGATCCTCCAGCCAACGGGGACCCGCCGCCACCTGCATCTCGAAAGCCACAGTCGACCCGACCGGTAAGCCGCCGCCACCGCGCCCGCCACCACACCCGCCGCCGCCACCACCACCGGTAAGGACCACACGCTCCGCGTTTACGTCTTTGATGGTGGTTGTAGGGCTGGGTCCAGGACATTGGTGGACGTCACCGGAGAGTAGAAGGCAGAGCATGATGATAAGTTTGTCGCCCCGTTGTCTTTTTGTTGTAGTCATTCTCTGGCTTTTGATGTTGGTGTGGTAAGGTCTACGTGTCTGACCATGTGATGACGATGCCACAGGTATATAAGAGTCATTGTAGAGATGTAAAGACTAGGAGATGAGGAGACAATGTAAAGACAGGAGACCGGAGGGGTCTTTGACTTTAATGATGCCTGAATAAACAACTAAATGATGCAACTATCTGAGCCTTCCCGATCTTCTGCGTTTGTCCGAGTCATTTCCTAAAGCTGACAGATGGCTCCTGACATGAGTCAGACCAAAGGTTTCAAGGACAGAACTACTAGCACTAATACTGCTAATGCTGCTGCTACTACAGCTAGTTCTACTACTACTACTACTACTACAACTACAACTACTACTGCTGCTGGTATTATTATTATTACTACTACTACTGCTACTTCAACTACTACTACTACTACTAATTCTACTACTGCTATTACTACAACTACTTGACACTACCCCACACTCAGGTCTGCTGTCACAGGGAAATGGCTCCCTCTTCTGGGGAAAATAAGAAAAACTTAACAGTACCACTTTTATTATTAACACTACTATAACTGCTGCTACTACGACTACTATTACTACTACTACGATTGCCACTGTTAGTACTACTACTACTTCCATTATTAACATTACTACTACTGCTACTACAACTAAAGCTGCTACTGCTACAGTCACTACTGCTTCTGCTAATACTACTACTACTACTACTACCACTAATATTGCTGCTCCAAAAGGAAAAAGTAGCTGTTAACTTGAAAACTACAGCTTCATGACATCACAAGGTGGAACAGAGCATTTTGAGCTTTGTTTTTTATATTAAATGTTCACTCAAATATGTGAATGAAACAAAACACGACTCCAGACATGTTTTTGAGGTAATATTTGAACATGGTTTAAAGCTTCACAAGAATCAGTTTTGTGTAATATAAGACCTTTAACTGCAGTGAGACAAGACACAGGAAAAACTCATCGTACGATTAATGTGACCACGGGCTTCACCATGATGAAAAGTTAGGACGGTCATCATAGTAATTAACAATTCAAAACAAAATATTTCTTTTGAATGATGAAAAGTCCTCAAAATGGCTCCATTAAACAAGAAGCTGAACAATATTAATATAAAAAAACATAATTGACACAGATCTCCTTTGTCCTGACTGCACCACCTGAGAAATACTGCACCATTATTGTGTTGTTTTTCAAACGTCTATCACAAAGTTGTTACTGAACCTTTTTGCTCCTCCAGTGACATGACGGGTCCATGGAGAATTTCAGCTCAAAAGAATAATGCTTGTGTCCCAATGCATCATGGGTACTGTACTTGTGTGACTGTAACTCCAGAAAATATGTTTTTTTTTTTGTCAAGACCAACCGAGGTACAGTCTATGGTTCCAACGTTTTACAATTCTCAGCAATATTCAAAGAAAAAAAACACATTACACATTCATTATGTACATCAACTTTTCAATATTTGGTCCAAAATGCAAGTTACAAAATCTCCAAAGTCCAAACAGCACAAGACGAAACATGACAGTTTATACCTTTAAAGTGGAGATGGTCCGATACAGATTTTTTGAGCCAATTGTGATATTTGTCTGAAGGTGAACAATAGTAAGGTTCACAAATTAACTTTTGTAAAAATACCTTTCATAATCTAGGGTAACATAATTTGTGCATGATTGTGACAGGATTGTGTGAACATAAACACAGGGCGTCCAGAAAGTCTCTTTACAATTTAAAAAATCTAAGTACAAAGGCAATTAGTAAGATATATTTTTTAGATTACTTTTCATTGTACTCAGTGGTTCTAAAAGTGTTCAGTCACATTGCATTTCTGTATTTCAGGCGTCCTGTTGATTAAAGACACATCCTTTGAATGAACCTCTAAGAAATGGCTCCTCCTCAAGAGAAGACACAATGTGTGTCATGGTTTATTGAGACTAAATCAGATTCAGACTCAATGAAACTACAGAACAAAGTCTGGAAGAGATCCACCATCACGTCCGTCAATTTGTGACACAAGAAATTGTTGGAGACAGGGACAGTGTGAGACAGAAAGAAGTGGACCACCAAGAACATCTGAGGAAAACATCGATGGTGTAAGAGGTGGATTAAATGAGATCAAAAATCTATAGAAACCACTGAGTACAACAGAACAAGTCTGATTATGATTTATCAACTGCCTTTGTAATAAATGTTTTCAACTGTAAAGAGACTTTATGGACACCCTGTATTTTAGGCCTAGTTGCTCCATTTCCATTTTTACTCCTCAGTCTGATCAAAAAGACAAATCTGAGGAGAACAAACTGGGAAAGACACATGGCCACAGAGACTTTAGAAACATATCAGCAAAATGTCGACTAAATCTGCCAAATCAGACTGATAAGAACCGATATATCGCCCATCTCCACTTTAAAGACAGAAGCACATTGTCACTTCTTCTTTACTTGTGCATAGAGTTCATCTAAACCAGGGACTTGTGCAGTGGCATTTTCAGCTTTTGATACTTGGACCTGGGAGTACACGGACTCCTCTTGTTCTGGGTTTAAGACGTTTTTAGGGCTCAAATTAGAAAACTCTATTCCCCATAATGCACTTCTTCCTCTTCCTTATCAGTCTCCACAGATGCTCCTGTCTGTAAAACAAGACACTGAACAGTCATTTGACCCTTATCCTTTCTCATTCCATTTTAAATACTCACTTGTGATTTTTTTGAAGCCTCACGTTTTGATCTGACACACCTGGAAAAAAAAAAAAGATTATCCTAAAAATTATGTATAAAGAAATACAGAGATCAGACTAGAAAGATGTGTTACTTTTGTGGCAGCTCAGTCTGAATAAGGAAAAAAAAATGCAAGAGGAGAAGACAGAAAAACATGTAAATTAGTACATACAAGTTTACACATTATTTATTTTTGTGAGATAGAAAAAGAATTAAGCAGTGATGTGTATATATGTGTATAAATGAAATGGTTATATTTATCCAATGATTTGTACTGTACAGTTATTTTCTATTTAACTTTGCAATTTTATTAATTTTTTTTAAACTCAAAATCGCTGAATTTTTACTTTTACTGTTGAAATCCTGAGAAGAGACACGTGGTGAGGCACAGGCGGTTCGTGCCTCACATGTTCTGACTGTGCTGTAGCTCAGCAGTGACGCTGCTGCTTTAATGGTGCGTTCACACCGGTGCATCAAAAACGCGCTGGCCGCCTCTGTTTGGACGTGTGTGTATTTGAGGCAGACGCTTTGGAAGCGCGTCCAAGACAAGAGTCCTGAGAGCACGTCTAGAGCGTTGAGTGTTTTCCTGCTCCTTTTGTGCACAATGACAGACCATGTTGAGAGAACAGCTTTGGTGTATTTACAGCACAAAAGTCTCAACGGAGGGGATCCGCTCGGCGGCGGTGTGTCTGGGTTCACGACATAATTCAGAGGCGTTTGGAGTTTGGTGAGTTTCATCACTTGCTCCAGGAGCTCCGTCGGGATGATCAGCGCTTCCAGCGGTATTTCCGTGTGACCCAGGCCCAGTTCGATGACCTGCTGTCCCGCATTGGTGCGGATGACGTCCACGTCACTGTTTGTGTTTGTGACTCCAGTGCTTCAGGATGACGTCGCTGTGTCACTGGAGCGTGGTCTCTGATTGGTTGATGCTGGGCATCGACCGCCTCAAAAGTTCAACCAAGTTGAACTTTCGAGGCGTTCGACGCTTGTACGCGTGGAAGTCGTAGACGCGTGGAAGCTCAAGAGGCGCCGCGCTGACGCCAGATTCGTGCCGCCTTGGCGCTTGAAGAGGCGCCGCAAAAACGCTGCGTCACCAAGACACGCGTCCACCATAGACTTTGAATGTGAGCTCGACGCATCTGCACCATAAGGCTGTGAAAAGGCGCCGGGTGAGGCATGCAGTTACCCTGTCTCATGTTAGGGGGCGCTCGTGAGCCCAGGGATTCATGTAACTCCCGCAGTATAGTGACAGCAAGATACAGTTTAGAGTTAGCAAGTCAAGTTTATCAATCCGTTCACTTTTTTCTTGTGGTCTGGCCCTACTTTTTAAATGGAGGAAGATACATATTAAAGCTCAAGCAGTTTTCTAAACTGGACTTTGGATCGAAGCAGGAGGTTAGAATTAAAGGACCAACGCTAAAGGAGCTAAATGGTTTGCTCCAGAGGACGGGACAAAAGACTCGCTCTTTTCAAACAGAGACGTACAAAACTGTAAGAAATTTAATGACTTCAATCCACTGAAAACTGGGGAACCAGAATAAGGAAAAAAAACATATATAAAACCAGCTTTTAATTTCATACTATTAGAGATATTTCATACGGACTTCGGAACTTTTATTTTGAAATTCTTTTTTATTCTGACCCCAACTCACTTACTGGGAGAGAAATTGTGCCTGGTCCAAATTTACAAACTGACACCTGGTTTATATGTTTGTAAATCTGATTGTGATGACATCAGTGCCTCATGAACCTCACCACACGTCACTGGAATTAAGCTACATACATATATTTTTGATATCGGAGGGTTGGATTTTCACTACGAGAATATTAACTCTAGATATCGATTTATAGCACAGTAAATTCCCAGAGTGAAACCAGCTTTTCAATACTTGATTCATAAAACTTACATAAAAATCACAGCCAGACAGAAGATTATTATGAGTCCAACACCTGCTCCAAGAATGGCCTCCCACGGTATAGAAGAAGAGGAGTTTGATTCTGCCCAAAACATGGATTTAAATGATATACAAGAAAGTAAAGTCAGTATTGCACTGAAGTATAATTACATTCAAGTGTCTGCTTAGATTGGTCATGTACCTGTTATACTCAGTGTAATGTCTGGAGATGATTCATTTCCAAGTGTATTTGAGGCCACACAATAGTACTGTCCCTCTTCAGTGAAGTTGAAGCTGTACGTGTGTCCCTGGCCGACTTTGGCTGGTCCCTGTGAGCTGTGTCTGAACCAGGTGAAGTTCTGGACAGGAGGCTTGGCTCTGCTGGAGCAGCTCAGCGTCACTGACTGACCTGCTGACAGTGAACCGGACGGACTGACCTCCACTGAGGTGTTTTTAGGACCATCTGAGACACACAGGGCAGGGTGTCGTTGTTAAAAAGTGCATAACACATCTACAGGATCCACTCTCACCCTGGACTCTATTCACTGCTCTTCCTTCTGTTTCAGACTGTTTAAGGTGTGAAGCAATAGACTGAAATGTTATACATCTAATCTCTGGTACATATTACTGCTTGATCTAGGAGATGTTAAACTGTATTTTGTTGTTTTTTACCTGACAATGACAATAAATAAATCTAATCTAATAAAACCTGTATTTTAATAAGATCAGTGGTTCAGTTTGAGGATCACTGTTAAATACTGTCGTCACACTCAAACGATCAACACTGTATTTATTCACTCTGCACTTTGTGGGTGTGAATGTCAAGATTATTTGGTCACAATTGAATCTTAAGAAGTGAAAAATAACAGAAGAAAAATGAGGTAGTTTTAATTCAGTCTATACTACGACATCATTTTATTGCTACATCGCTCACCTCTGTAACAGTAAACTGATTATTCAACATGTTTTTCTCAAATGTAATGACTCTTTGAGGTAACTTTATTACTTCCTTTATCTAATATGAAGTACTTTTTACTTGAGTACACAATTTGCCAGTGTGTGTTAGACTTACATGTCACATTGAGCTTGATTGTATTTGCAGCCATCTTGATCTTTCCATTGACACGATACGCAGCAGAGCATTTTATCTGACGTCCATCGTGAGAGGGGGCTAAAGTCACACTCTGGGTGATTTTAGTGGTAAATGTCCCGTCTGTGTTGGTCTCTGTGATGTGGGCAGTGCCTTGGTGGAGGTCCCATGTGAGCTGAGGAGGGGCGTGTGGACAGGGAGTGACAGCTGAGCAGGTTATAGTCACCACCTCTGTCTCTGTCTGTTTACCAGAGACTTCTATTGTGGGGCTCCAGGGAGAGTCTGAGAAGAGTCAAAACATTTGGGGAGAACATTACAATCTAAAAAAGGCAATAAACCAAGACCTAAGCTGATGCTGGTCAGATGGGAGTGGAGGCTATTTACTGTGCACAGAAGTAGAGTGAAAATGTCATTCAAACATTCAAACTTGTTTATAACAGGTGTATGTTAGAACCTGATGACAAAACTAATGTGGAAAAGCAGTTTGTCCCTTTGAATATAAACCTGTGTCAACAAAATACTGTTTGACTGTAAAACAAACTGCTATTCAGAGATGAAACTGTATAAACAAACACTGGAGCTGATTGAATGTAAATCCTAAACAGATATACACAGAATATAAGAATAAAAGTTTGATTTGCATTAAAATTCAGACAGTAGCCTGTTCAAATGGTCTTGGGTTTTGCAGAAACTATTTTGTCCCTTTGTAAATCATGTACTGTAAATAAAATAAAATATGTTTGAAAGTAGCTAATAACTTTTTCCTCAGGAGAAATTGATGATAACACAGACTTCAAGGCTAAAACAAGCTTTTTTCTCAATGAGTCAATCTATCAACATCAAGAGGTTTTATAATTAACCTTAGAATAAATAGTAAAAGTGTCTTACCTCTGACTGTTATTTGAAGAGAGTCACAAAGAGCTGTGGACTTAAAACCACTGTTCTCTACTCTGAAGTAATATGTGTCTTCGTGGCTTTTGCTTAAATTATAAAACATTGTGGTGCAGTTTTTGTTTTTCAGGTTCCCAGTGAAGTTCATGGGATAAGACTTACTGGAGTCTCCACTGACTGAAAATGTGTTTGGTGAAGTTGTCTTATACGCAATGTAACCTTTAAACCAAACCCCAGTGACAGGGTCTGCAGTGTTTATGTCTGTAGTTAAAGGTTTAAACTATTTTGTCCCTTTGTAAATGAGGTAATGTGAATAAAATAAAGACATAACATCAACATGTTTGTTTTCTTCATTAACCTTTGAATAAATAGTAAAAGTGTCTTACCTCTGACTTTTATTTGAAGAGAGTCACAAACAGCTGTGGCCTTAAAACCACTGTTCTGTACTCTGAAGCTGTACATGTCATTGTGGCTTTTGTTTAAATTATAAAACATTGTGGAGCAGTTTTTGTTTTTCAGGTTCCCAGTGAAATTCATGGGATAAGACTTACTGGAGTCTCCACTGACTGAAAACGTAAACTCTGAATCTGTATTGTACCCAAAATCACCTTTAAACCAAATCCCAGTGACAGGGTCTGCAGTGTTTATGTGTCTATATGTAAGTAAAACTTCATAGGAGCATGGGATCCACAAACAGGAGCCACTCAGAGCCTCCATTGGACTTGGAGTTTTAATGGACAAAGCATTTTTTGGACCACAACAGTCAGCTCCTGTAAAACATGCTCAGGGTTAAAATGACAGTAACAGAAAATGCAGAGTACACACAGGTGTTCACCATGTATCATTCATGTTTATTCTTACAAATACTCAATATAAATACACATTATAAATGACTGTGGTGAATATTCTTTAAGTCTTATTTAAGTAAAATAAAAAATTAAAAACTTAACTCACCTGAACTCAGCAGTAAAAGTTGTATAATTTGAATGAGCATTTTCCTTATAGTTTCAGAATGAACAATAAAATAATTCCTTGGTCTATTAGTGCTCTGCTTAACGAACCTGCTCCAGAGTCGACAGTGAAGATCTAAATCGTCTTTGTGAGTTCTGTGTGTTTAAGAATAACCTTGACTTCCTCTTTATGACGGGCTCCAACTTCTGCATTTTTTGTTCATCTGATTGTTTTTACTATTTATATTAAATGTAAATCTAATGTTTGGAACAATTAAAGCTTCAATCTGTAACTTTATTCCATCACCACAAAGAGCTGCTCCTGTGGAAGCTGCACATCACAGTAGCATCTGTACAACATGACGGAGATAAATCCTACATGTTTCACCGAGTAAGAAAGTAATAATTGGAGAACAAAGTAGAAACAGAGCAGTGGAGGTGGAAACAGTTGATCACCAACATGGCGTCTTAAAAAAAAATGATTAAAGATTACTTAAAAATGCACAGATCAGTCTGAAAATTTTTAAGACAATAAATGTTGAGGGGAAAAAAATACAACACGGTTAAAAACTGAAAAGAGATAGAACTTATACAGAAGTAAATATTAATCGAGCATCGTGTGACTCAGAAGAGGAGTTGATGAAATGAGGAAGAACAGAAGCCACAGTGTGAAGATGTGGTCTGTCAGTCACTGTGGGAGAGGAGACAGTTACTTAAAAGTAAACCATCTTTATACAAATGACACTATTGTGAAGTAAACTGTATTAAAAATAAAAGATCACGTGACTGAAGTTAAAGGTGCACTAACTCTTCTGGTCTGGGGTCCACCACCTGCTTGTCTCCATGGAGATGTTATTGCTGGTTTCAGATACATCACAACATTTTATAGGACAATATTATTTAACACAGATGCAGCTCTCTACTCTCTTTACTTTCAAACACAGCACGTCTGTTTCAGCGCACAGACACCAAATGGAGCTTTTTGAGTGATGTTTTTCTCTTGCACATTAAGCGATCTTCTCTTCGTTGGCATTACTAAAATCAAAGTAGTGTAATGTGCTCGTTGTGCAGCCTAGTTATCTTGCAGTTTGTACATTCATTCCATCGGCTTATCTACCTCCAGCCATCCACCACGTGGGTAGAAGAAGCACTAAACACGTTTTGTATGTACTTCTACTGCAACTACTGAACCTACTACTACTACTGTGTTTTTTTAAAATACTAATTTGTTGTTTTGAATTTAGTCGTGGGTGTTAAGTCAAAGGATGAAGAGAACAAACATTTGAACTCAACCTCTGGTAAAAGTATCGTTGATATACTTGGTTATGTCCAATTTGTATGAGTTTTTACTAATGAAGTGTGTGTTTTATAGGAACTTGATGAGCTTTTACACTTGTCACTGTATTTTATCCCACTACTATGTTTCATTTTATTAATATGTGTATGGGCCCATAACATGTAAGTCTCACACTTTGGCACTTTTTATGGTTTTAGTAAAATTGGTGCATTGGTGCAACATGGCACAGTGTAGTGAAGAGCCACACTATTCTAATGTTTTATTTGATCTGCTGTGTTTTGTATTTGATATTGATTTGTGCATTCTGATGTTTGCACAGGACATTTTACCTGCCTCAACTAAATTACTTGTTGCCTAAGTGTTTTAGAAGTGATGTGTTTGTTAAATCAATTAGCAAAACTTTTTCCCAGCCTCTCTACAGTTTATTCTGGCACTTGCATTTTCTGAATTCTACACACAAAAAAAACCCAAAAAAGCAACACCACAGCAGTAGTCATCTATATATTCTGAAGTATTTTATGAATCATTGTTATTATTAATTTATTTATTAAATCTAACTTTACCAGAACAGAGGACAAACTCACAAATGTTAAACTTCCTCTTCACACTTCAGTTCTGCAGATATTAATCTCCAAACACTTATGACACTTAGAGAATGTTCTCACGGTATTTCTATTTTAACACATTACAAGGTACATTATGTACGACCAACTTTTTCAGTTGAGAATCCGCTATGGAGATGTTACTGCATCAGACTTATCTATCAGTCTGTCGACAGGTAATGCCTCCAGGAAAAGTTACAGGTCTCAGGTAAGATCTGTGTAGAGGTGACCCTGTTCACTGTAAGAATGCATGTTTTTCAGAGTATTATGTTTAATATCGTGCCTGAACCACCACCTTAACATGGTGGAGGGGTTTGAGCACCTGAATGATCCTGGGAGCTATGTTGTCAGGGGCTTCATGCCCCTGGTAGGGTCACCCATGGCAAACAGGCCCAGGGGGACGGGTCAGACTAAGAGCGGTTCAGAAGCCCTTTATGATGAGAGGAAGACCAAGGTTAGCTCCGTATCCTGGACTGGAATTACCAGGGCCCCACCCCGGAGCCTGGCCTGGTGTGGGTGCTCGCCATTGAAAGTCTGGTGGCCAGGGCTTTCCTCACAGGGTCCGGTCAGGCTCAGCCTGAATGAGCAATATCGGGCCATCCTCCCGTGGACCTACCTCCTGCGGGGGGATCTGTGTGTGGCGGGAGCGGTGTAGTGAGGCTGGTGATTTGGTTCTTACTCTAAATTTAATAAAAGGCAACGCCACCTCAAGAATTTCACCTGAGGAATATAACGGCCAAGGCACACAGGTAAGATCTACTTTAGAAAAGCTCAGAGACAATTCCTGTTCACAATGTTTATTGAAGGACATAGACACATATTAAAATGCAATGCTTTATTATACAAAACCTAAAAATTGACTAAAACCCCAATAAAACCCGCCCCACACACACACACAAACGCACACACACACACACACACACACACAAACGCACACGCACACACACACACACACACATTGGGGAGCTGAGGCCGAGCTGGGAAGAGGGAGGGGAGCAACTAAGGAGGAATCTAAATAACACAACAACAAAGAAAAACACCCACACAAATAGTGCACTGCAAATGAAAGATTACCACCACCAGAAGGACCACCACCAACACCAGGCCGGACACTCAGCTCCTGAAAACAAACAAACACATCAACATTAAAACGGGAGTTCAATGACAATTTACATTAACACACAAGAATACAACAACAATAATACTGCTCTGATGGCACGAGTGTTCATATAGTCAAGTATTCAGTGTAAGGTGTTCTTATCATTCAACTCCCCAAAGAGCGGGGCAGACAGGTGAATCCACTGCGTGTGGATGCACGGATTGAGGCAGAGGAGTCCTGGCGCACACATTCAGCGCGGCGCCGGCAGGCCACGTGCGCGCGCACAACGCGAGCGAGCAGCGGACAGTGTCAATGGGCAACAAACAAGGACAAAACGGCAGCGTCTGCACAAAAAGGAGGACGGACACCCAACGATCAAAATTTAGAGGCACATGCACCAGTGACACAGGCAGACTTACCACTTTGGCTTAACTTGCAGCTTCTGCGAGGGAGAAGGCAGGGAAGAGGCCGGCTACAGTGCCTGGGGGTAAAACACCAGACTAAAATTAAAGGGCCCACTAAACGCCAATTGGAATTGGGACTCCCTTACCGTCCTAGGTTGCGAGCAGCGTATCTGTCCGCGTGCTGATGTATGGCTGTCCGTGCTACACAGAATATCAAGTTAGCGACAGATAACTATGTTTTTAAATAAAAGACACCAGAGAGTTCCTTACCTGCCGTGAGGCGTAAGTATACACGGAAGTGCATAAATGGCAGTGGGCGGGCACCGGAAGCCAAAGGGAGAGGAGCAACTAGGTGGGCACTTTTATGGCCCGACAGCTGGCGCGAACAGCCAATGAGAACCCGGGCTTCTAGTGGCAGAGCCCGCCCATGGTTCGTAATGCCACATGTGCATAGATATCTGGGCGATAGCTGAAGGTGGGGACCTCGATGACCGGATCTGCGGACTTGGAGACTGGCTCTGGGGACAAGTCACGTCTCTGGGAGGGAAGGAGCCTAACCTTGTGCGGGAGGTTGAGTGTTACTAAATATAGTCACCTCCACACACAGCTTGGGCTCTGGAACCTAACTCCTTGAGAGGGGCTGGACTCTCCATTTCTCTGGGGCTGCCTGCAGGGAGCAGAAGCGAAAGGTGCATGAAAGGGTCGGGGACAGGTCTGTCACTGTTGTTTCGGCCTATGGGCCACACAGATTCCGGTCTATCAAAAGAGTTTTATTGCCATGGTCAGTGACCACAGTTCATTGACTAAGCACTTACTTTGGTGATTAATTGCAACATAGAAACACACTGAATAAATACAATTACAAATAAGGGCATGCTAAGTGAAAAAAGATATGCTTAAAAATAAAATAAGATACTTAGAGGTAGAAAATATATACAACAGCAGCATCAGAACAACAGTGCAACATGGGTTATTAAGGTGACCAGTGTAATAAAGAGTCCAGTTTAGTGCAGGTTTATGTAGTGTTCATGAGGGAAACAGCAGAGGGGAAGAAACTGTTCTTATGACGAGAGGTTCTGGTCCTGATGGACCGTAGCCTCCTGCCAGAGGGAAGTGGCTGAAATAGTCCATGTCCAGGATGAGAAGTGTCAGCTGCTATACGACCTGCTCGCCCCTGAGTCCTGGAGACGTGCAGGTCCTGGAAGGATTGTAAGGCTGCAGCCAATCACCTTCTCAGCAGAGCGCACAATGTGCTGCAGTCTCTGTCTGTCCCTGTGGCCCAGCGAACCACACAGTGATGGAGGAAGTGAGGATGGACTCAGTGATGGCCGTGTAGAACTGCACCATCATCTGGACCGGCAGCTTGGCTTTCTTTAGCTGCTGCAGGAAGTACATCCTCTGCTGGGCTTTCTTGATGAGGGAGCTGATGGTCGGCTCCCACTTGAGGTCCTGGGTGATGCAGGTGCCCAGGAAGCGGAAAGAGTCCACGGTGGTGATGGGGGAGTGGGTCAAGTCAAGGGGAGGCAGGGGGGCTGTGACTTTCCTGAAGTCCACAATCATCTCCACTGTCTTCTGGGCGTTGAGCTCCAGGTTGTTGTAGGTTCAAACCTATTAACACTTTAAAACAAAACTGGTTCAGGCAAGGAACAAAACCCCGAGCCACAAACAAATAAATGTGATCTACTCCATTCAGTGTATGAAAAGTGCAGGGAGCGGTACATCAAGAAACTAAACAGCCTCTCCATAAGGGAATCACCAACACAGAACTGAAGAAGCTGCTTGGATGAGCAGCAAAACGTCTTCACTCCTACAACATTTTGACAGATTTAACTTTGGCTTTTACTGTGGATATCGTTCATGCCTTGGACAAAAAAACGACACAGTGCAGTCGACTTGTCCAAGGCCTTTGATGCTCTAGATTCAAATATTCTCTTAAATAAACTTGTGTCCCTCGGTTTGGATAAGGTTTCTCTGAATTGGTTCAGTAATGGCAGCTCCATGTTTTCCAGGGTTTGATCCTTGGCCTATTACTTTTTTACTTTGTTTACTAATAATATTTTCCCCTCATCTTCCTATTGTCCTGCCCATTTTTATGCAGATGACATCATTTTATATTCTATTGCGCTTACTACTCAGGAAGCTCTTTTCAAATAACAAAATCCATTGATATTTTTCAATGTCATAAATAAATCTAAAACTGATCTTAAATTTGTCAAAAACTAAAACAATGCACTTCACCAAATCTCATGTCACAGACAGGCTCATAAATACCTCAGTATTTGGTTGGATCACAGACTATCTTTTAAAATACAGTGACAACCTTTTCAAAAAACCTTAAAAATCAAATAAGTTTTCTTTATAGTAATAAAGCCTGGTTTTCATATAAAGTAGAAAAATACTAATTCAATCCACAGTCTTTTCTTCACTGGATTATTGTGACATTATCTATGGTCACGCAGCAAACACTTTATAAATCTTGATACTTTTTACTGCAGTGTTCTTTGTTTTATTACTTTTGACACTTACTATAGTCACCTCTGTGATCTGTACAGCAGCTTGGCTGGACCTCACTGCAGACCTGCAGACTTCTACACACCCACATCTTCATTTACAAAGCTTTACTGGCAAAACTTCCACAGTATCTCACCTGATTCAATTCAATTCTCATCATCACCACACCAGGTCTCAGGAGAGACTGACCTGAGCAATACCACAAACAACAGAGCAAAAGAAAACTGGTTTTAGGTTGTATGTCCCTCATTTATGGAACAGTCTCATAAACCAACTGTCGTAATGTATAGGGTGAGAAGGACCAAAGGATGCAGAACTCGGGGCAGGTTTACAGTGTTTGACAGAAGTGACACAAAACAAGCAAATGACAGTGCATAACACGAGGAGCTGGGTGCAGGAGTGCAGGTCGGGGTCCAAGGCGGAGACAGAGGTGGAGAGACGAAGACCAGGGAACAATACCGGTACCGCGAAACAGGGTTGGAGGTGGGAGTCCAGAGCGGTGCAGGGAGGCAGGGTGCTGAGCTGGTTCCAGGAGCAGGGTCGGAGTCAGGAAACAGGGTCGAAGGCGGGAGTCCAGAAAGGTACACGAGCAGGACATGAGCAAGAACACGAGCAGGACACGAGCAGGACACGAGCAGGAAAAACAACAGGTAAACGAACAGACAATCTGGCCCCGAGTGTAGGGTCCTGGCTCCTCTTTTCCTTCCCCAGGTGGCGTTGATTGCGCTGATAGATACCAGGTGCACGTAGAAGGAGCCAGGACTCCTCCCAGCTCCAGGTTCAGACACATGAGGGAGGGGCAGAGCACACACACGAGGCAGGAACAGACAGGGATAATGACACCAACTCAAACTAAACAGTGTAATTCCCTTAAGTGAATTTAAACACACTGTATCTGTCACCTCTTCAGTCCATTGTGTGTGGACCTCGCCCCATGTCACCTTCACGTGCCTTGACTATATCACATTATCTCTTTATAGCTTTTTTGAGTTTGTTTGTTCTTTGCTTGTGGTGTACTACAAAAATATGTAGAATTAACCACATCCATTACAATGTTATGTATCAGACCAATTTGACAAGAGCTGCTCTGCTCCTACTGGTCCCTTTGGCCTCTCCAAGAACTTTTAGACAGAATGATGGACCACTCTTTGGTGCATTTCAAAAACGGTCTTTATCTCCCTGTTCTCTCTTGGTATAATTCTGGCTGTTCTTCTGAGGCTGTGGCTTCGTCCTCTTTGCTCGTACGATGGTTGAAGAGTTTGTGACTGTGGCTTTCTCTAAAGAAGCTTCAAAACAAATGGCACTGCTTCCTGCTTTTCCTAACACTCGTCCTCCTGCTCACACCTGAGCCTGAAGACAAAGAGTTAAACTAGATTACATTATTGTTTTAGGAACATTCATGTTTTTGATTTTCAGGTTGTTTAGTTGTAGCTTAATCATGTTCAGTACTGTAGATCTATGAAGTGTGTTCAGACTGTGGGAGCAGAGCCACAAAATGTATTTTCACGTGTTAATCAGAAGGTAAAAAGTGCAGTACAGCTCGAGAATATCAGTTCTGGAAAAAAGGTTTTTTTGATCTTGTGCCACTTTGACTGAATTCAGTGACTTTCCAGTTACAAAATGCACCAATGAATAAAAGAGAAAGATATAAACAAACTTTAATACACATGAGACATTTAATATACACATTTATTTAATATAATAAGACCAGGAAACAAAATTAAATGCAAGTCAACTTCTTAATAATGTGATGAGTGAAAGCAAGAAAATGAGTCTGAATGAACTCTCCTGCAAATATACAATATCAAAAGTCTTATTCAGGCTCAGACCGAGCACAAAGATACTTTCACTTGCTGCTTTATAAATGCATCATTAATATTCAATATAAAGCCACTCTAGTACATGTTGTTTTGCAGGTATCTGATAAAATACAACAGAAGCAGGTAACACTAAACACAAATGGTTTTAATGTTGATTTGCAGTGGCACGATCGACATGTGCTGCTGCCTCTGGGCTCTGTGGATAAGACGACACACAGAGTTAAACAGCCTGACAAAAGTGGATTCATCAAACTTTTACCTGTTCCTGTTTCTTGACACAAGTTGATCTAAACCAGCTGAAAATAAATCACAGGAATCAGTTTGACTTTTTGACTCGTGGCCTCTACTCACTTATTAATGTGCTGCATATGTTCATCTTAAAGCTTCACTGTGGCACTTTTTGGTGCAGGGTCTGACACCTGCTTGTCTCCATGGAGATGTTATTTCTTTGCCTCGAATGTTCCACAATAAACATTAAAATATAAACTCATCTATTTCCATGGAGACAAGCAGGTGACGCCCCCCAGACCAAGTTACAGGTCAGATCTGTGGAGAAGTGACCCCCTCACAGTAAGAATGTAACAACAACACCTGAAACTGAATAAATGTAACACAAATGTAATAAAAAATCCAACTACATTAAGTTGGTAGAAAGTAAAAGCAAAACAAATATTGTCTATACTTCAAACTGATATAATGCAGGTCAAATATCTGGAAACAATAAGTTACTAGAATAAACCTTTTGGTCTCACCATTCAAGAAGGAGCAGGGAGCTGTAGAGCAGGATAATCCCACAGAGCTTCACTATGTTGTATGGGCCAATCCAAGTCACAGCACTGGGTCCAGACTCTGACAAAGGTAAAGACACAGACTGAATGAACCAATGTTTCATCTGCTGATCTTCTAGAAGTAACATTTTAATATCCTAATATTTCTAAAGAGACATAACTGGTTTTAATTCTGCAAAAAAAGATAGAACTAAAATGAAGCATCACACATGTGTAAATGAGTAACTCTGTGTATTATGTAATGCCAGAGGGTAATCTAATGGCACCTCTCTGGTTCACACCTGCAGCCTGTGACCAAGGACAAAATCTCCATCTGGAATGTCCCCAGTGTGGGACAAATAAAGGTTATTTCATCTTATGCTCTTCATTAGTGTCTTATATTGAATATTTAGATGCCAAACACTGGTACTGGGTAAAAAAAATGTTTAGAGAATACTGCACTTTAGAGTAACATACCTGTTATACTCAGTGTAATGTCTGGAGATGTTTGTTTTCCAAGTGTATTTGAGGCCACACAATAGTACTGTCCCTCTTCAGTGAAGTTGAAGCTGTACGTGTGTCCCTGGCCGACTTTGGCTGGTCCCTGTGAGCTGTGTCTGAACCAGGTGAAGTGGTGGACAGGAGGCTTGGCTCTGCTGGAGCAGCTCAGCGTCACTGACTGACCTGCTGACAGTGAACCGGACGGACTGACCTCCACTGAGGTGTCTTTAGGACCATCTGAGACACACAGGGAAGTTTAATGTCATACTGTGGAACATTTCAAACCAATGGTATTGCAATTGAAACCTGGTCTCTCCACCCACAAAGTTACACAGTGCACTTTAATATATTTTAGCAATTTATCACCAGAATGGAATCCATCAGTGTTTCACTCACATGAGACACTGAGAGTCACGTCACTGTCGGCCATTTTGACTCCTCCACTCACAGGATACTCTGCATTACACTTTATCATTAGTCCATCATGGGCGTCTGTCAGAGTGATGTTCTGTGTGATTTTAGTGCTAAATGTCCCGTTGGTCTCTGTGATGTGGGCAGTGCCTTGGTGGAGGTCCCATGTGAGCTGAGGAGGGGCGTGTGGACAGGACAGAGTGACAGCTGAGCAGGTTATAGTCACCACCTCTGTCTCTGTCTGTTTACCAGAGACTTCTATTGTGGGGCTCCAGGGAGAGTCTGAGAAGAGTCAAAACATTTGGGGGAGAACATTACAATCTAAAAAAGGCAATAAACCAAGACCTAAGCTGATGCTGGTCAGATGGGAGTGGAGGCTATTTACTGTGCACAGAAGTAGAGTGAAAATGTCATTCAAACATTCAAACTTGTTTATAACAGGTGTATGTTAGAACTGATGACAAAACTAATGTGGAAAAGCAGTTTGTCCCTTGAATATAAAACCTGTGTCAACAAAATACTGTTTGACTGTAAAACAAACTGCTATTCAGAGATGAAACTGTATAAACAAACATTGGAGCTGATTGAATGTAAATCCTAAACAGATATACACAGAATATAAGAATAAAAGTTTGATTTGCATTAAAATTCAGACAGTAGCCTGTTCAAATGGTCTTGGGTTTTGCAGAAACTACCTCATTTGCAAAGTGATAATATAATGTGTTTAAAATGAAGAGAAAAGGTTTTAATCCACGTTTTTGCCATTAACTTTGAATAAAAAGTATAAGTGTCTTACCTCTTACTGTTATTTGAAGAGAGTCACAAAGAGCTGTGGACCTAAAATTACCGTTCTCTACTCTGAAGTAATATTTGTCGTTGTGGCTTTGGCTTAAATTATAAAACATTGTGGTGCAGCTTTTGTTTTGCAGGTTCCCAGTGAAATTCATGGGATAAGACTTATTGGAGTCTCCACTGACTGAAAATGTAAACTCTGAATATTTCCTGTACCCAAGATCACCTTTAAACCAAATCCCAGTTACAGGTCTTGCAGTGTTTAAGTCTGTAGTGAAAACTTCATAGGAGCATGGGATCCACAAACAGGAGCCACTCAGAGCCTCCATTGGACTTGGAGTTTTAATGGACAAAACATTTTTTGGATCACAACAGTCAGCTCCTGTAAAACATGCTCAGGGTTAAAATGACAGTAACAGAAAATGCAGAGTACACACAGGTGTTCACCATGTATCATTCATGTTTATTCTTACAAATACTCAATATAAATACACATTATAAATGACTGTGGTGAATAATCTTTATGGTCACGTTTAACAAGTCCTGTTTTAAAAAAAAAAAAAATAATAAAAAAAAAAAACGTAACTCACCTGAGCTCAGCAGTAAAAGTTGTATAATTTGAATAAGCATGTTCATTAAACTTTCAGAATGAACAATAAAATAATTCCTTGGTCTATTAGTGCTCTGCTTAACGAACCTGCTCCAGAGTCGACAGTGAAGATCTAAATCGTCTTTGTGAGTTTTAGAATAACAGTGACTTCCTCTTCGTGACTGGCTCCAACTTCTGTATTTCACACAAAAGTTTTAATTATTTTTTTATATCTATCATCTCACAAAACCAGAAACAAAAAGGTGAAGTTGGCAGCATCAACTTTATAGGACACTATTTATCGGCCTTTACTATTTACAATTGTCTCAAGTGGAGGAGTTGAAGTATCTCAGGGTCTTGTTCATGAGTGAGGGCAGGATGGAGAGACTGACAGTTGGATCAGTGTCTGCAGTGATGTGTCACTGTATCGGTCTGTCAAGGTGAAGAAGGAGCTGAGTCAAAAGGCAAAGCTCTTGATTTACTGGTCAATCTACGTTAAACCTTCACCTGTGGTCACGAGCTCTGGGTAATGACCAAAAGGACAAGATGGCAGATACAAGCGGCTAAAATGAGTTTCCTCTGCAGGGTGGCTGAGTTCTCCCTTAGAGATAGAGTGAGGAGCTCAGAGTAGAGCCGCCGCTCCTCCACATCGAGAGGAGCAGCTGAGGTGTGCCACACATCTGTTCAGGATGCCTCCTGGACGCCTTCCTAGAAAATGTTCTGAACATGTCCCACCAGGAGTAGGCCGGGGGAAGACCCAGGACAGTTGAGGTTCCACAGGAGGAGCTGGAGGAAGTGTCTCAGGTGAGGAACGTTTGGGATTTCCTGCTTAGCCTGCTGCCCCTGAGACCCAGCCCCAAAGTGGAGTAAAATGAATGGATGGACTTTTGACAATAATTTTGTCAAGATCCCAATCTGTCCCTGTGTTTCTCTGCTGTCTTTCTCCTTCCCTTCAGCGTCCTTGTCTGGAGCTGGGTGGAGACTCTGGCACCACCCACTACAGACCTGCAGCCCATGAGTGATCAACCCTGCACCTTAGGAGCACAAAGGAACCAAGGATCCAACACACGTCCACAGATCGTCCGTGTATCCTATAGTATACAGTACCCAGCTGGTATTTCTCGTTTTCACCTGATCCCGCTCCTTGGAACTACCCTGCACCTCCACCTCTGACCCAGCTCTCCTCGACCAGTACGAACACCCCAGCCTCTGACCCCGCTACCTACAACCAGCCCGATCTTTTCAAATAACTAAGTCTAGTGACAGAGGAGCAGAGGAGACAGGAGCAGAGGAGAGAGGCAGGAGGAGACACAGACTGAGGTTCTCAGGTCCTGGTTCTGTCCAAAATGACCCTGTAGTGAGGACTGTACTAAGGTTTATTATATTATGGACCTGTTGCCATGGGAACCCCCATCAACATAGCTCCCAGGACCATTCAGGTGCTCAAACCCCTCCACCACGTGAAGGTGGCTGTTCAAGGAGGGGACAGAACATATGTGGAGGTAATTCTGTGATTGTTACGAAGCAACTGTAATGTTATAAGAGCCTGAACTGGTCTGAATTACACAACAGACATTAGACCAAAAATAACTGACAACTTTGTTTTTCTTATTTTGTTAGAAAATGAAAAGACAGAAAAAGACAAAAAAAATGCATAAATTGTCTCTGCATTTTGGATGGAATGTTCTAGATCAGTGCCGTGCAGTGAGGTTCATGTCAGTGAGGCACTGATGTCGTCAATCAGATTTACAAACATATAAACCAGGTGTCAGAACATTTCCCCCGGGACAATTTCTCTCACAGTGATTAACCTGAATGAAATTAAATCTGATAAACAATTAGCTCAAGTTTTTATTTCTTTTTACCTCAGATTTGAAACAATGGATTTTACTAATGAAATTCTTAAATGGAAAATTGATTTGCTTTGCCCTGGCTCACCACCTTTCAATGAACGGTCAGTGGTCTCCTGCTTTAGACAAACTAATGCAAAGAAAAGTCCAGGCCCAGATCATATTTGCGGCCGCCTGTTGTCCTCTTGTGTGGAACAATTAGGTCCAGTCTTCTTTTATATATTTCAGATGTCAATCCACCAGCAGAGGGTGCCAAAGACATGGAAACAAAGCACAATAACTCCTGTGGCCAAAATAAAACACCCCAAGGTTTTAAATGATTTTAGACCAGTGGCTTTGACCTCACTACTTATGAAATCCTTCGAGAGGCTTATGAAAAATGAACTTGTTCCTTTAGTGGAGCACTTGCTTGATCCCCTGCAGTTCACATACAGGGCGGGTCGTGGGGTGGAGGATGCCACAGCAACTCTTTTAAATATGGTCCTTAAACACCTAGAGAGCTCGAAAACACATGCAAGGCTCCTATTCTTGGACTTCTCCTCAGCTTTTAATACCACCCAGCCACACCTTTTAATTGATAAACTTGCTTCAAATTTTAATTTGGATTTTAACATTGTGGGCTGGATTTTGGATTTCTTAATTGGGAGATCACAGAGGGTAAAGGTGAATTGGTGCCTCTCTAATGTTTTAAATTCTTCTACAGGATCTCCTCAGGGTTGTGTGCTCTCGCCACTTTCATATATTTGGTATACTAATGACTGTCGCAGTAATTATGCAAATCGACATATATTGAAATTTGCAGACGACTCTGTCATCATCAGTCTTTTACACGGCGATGAAAAGGACCATGGCCCAGTTGTTGAGGACATGGTACAGTGCTGTGACAACTCTTTTTAAAAGTAAATGTCAGTAAGACTAAAGATATGTCTATTGACTTTAGCAGACAGGTCACAGCTCCCAGAGCGACCGTTATCAAAGGTCAAGAGGTAGAGCTGGTGGAAAATTATAAGTACCTGGGAACCTTGATTGACACAAACTGAACTTTAATGATAACACAGACATGCTGTGTAAGAGAGGTCAGCAGCATCTGTTCTGCATCAGAAAAACTTTCGTATTTCCACGTGGACAGGACTTTGATGACTTTGTTTTATAAATCTTTGTGTCGAGTCTGTTTTAACTTTTTTATATTGTGTTGGTATGGGAATCTTAATATCAAAGCAAAAAAATACTCAGTAGAATTGTACATTTGAGTGAGAAAATGCTTTTATTGCTTGTTATAATATGTAATTAATATGTAATGTATGTCTCCTTTACTATGAAATGCACTCACAATTCAATGAGATATTGTTTTAAATTGTTTTATATTATTGACTATGTAACTTCCACTGTGTAATTTTTATTGTTTGTCAGGGACTGCAGATGGAAATGAGCTGTTTAGCTATAATCTGGTGCAGATCACCTCTGTTTTATGAGCATAATGTCTCTGTACATTGTCCCTTCAAATAAAGACTAAACTAAAATCTTAGGGGCCCAGCAGACGTCTCTGTCTGAGCTTTTCTCCAGACGGTGAAAGGCTCTGAGCATCTTGTCTGATGATGCTCATCCTCTTCATGATGAGTTTAGTTTTCTTCCTTCTGGCTCTAGGCTCAGGTTTCCTACAGTGAGGAGTAATAGGTATAAGAACTCTTTATTCCTGCGGCCATTTTGCTTTTAAATGCTAGTAGTAGGTAGAAATACATTTTAATCTCACTTACCGTTGTGTATTTTTCCTGCTCTGTGGATGGACAAATATGTACTGTTTTTATGTCCTTTTAATGTTTTTCTGTTTGTCTTTTTTGTATTTCTCTTGCTGCAAAACGAATTGCCCCATGGGGGACACAAATAAAGTGAAGTTGAAGTGGAAGTTTTAAAAGTTATCATATAATGTAAAATGTGAGATTATTTTCTATAATACTAGAGTGAGATAAATGTCTGATTAGTGATTTCAATACAGTGAATAAAATGTAAAAATAGTTCATATATTATTTAGTTAAAATCACATTACTGGAGCTTTATGTATTTATCCTCATGTTTTCTATTATTACTATGTTATTAAACTGTATTGGTCACTGGGGGTGTGGTCGATGGTGATTGGCTGATAGTACGTAAGGGGCGGGCACACGTGACCTTGCGTAGAGATACGTGCGTGAAAGTTCTGGAAGACTCTCTTTTCGCTGGAGCCGTTTGGAGCGCGGGAGGCTCGGATTTCCCCAGAGAAAAAAGCCGTTAACAAGAGCCACGGATCCGAGAAAAGTGAGCGGGAGGCTCTGGGAGGAGGACCGGACTCGTGAGTTTTGTGAGCAGAGAGATTTTGATTGAGATGCGCTGCGGGAGAGAAGGAGCGGGAGTTGTGATCGGAGGCGGCCGGGCGAGAGCGAGCCAGAGCGGGGCATGCGCAGAGCTAACGGCCCCTTTTGCACTGCACGTAAAAACCTTCCAGACCTTGGTATTTCAACGCACTCAATGTTTTGCAAGTTCCAAACAGGCCTGAACGTGTTTTCCATTCATCTTAAAGCTCCGGTACCGTGAGTAAACTTGACACTGTGTTAGTGGGACCAGGGCCTTTGTTAGCTAAGAGACGCTAAGCTAAGAGACGCTAAGCTAAGAGACGCTAAGCTAAGAGACGCTAAGCTAAGAGACGTTTTCCCGCGCTTGAGTTTCTTTGTTCTCTACTGTGCACTGGTCGTTGTAGCAAATAAGCTAATGAGGGGAAGGGAACACACGTTATTCTTGGTGTAAGGGAGAAAAGTGTAATTTTTAAAGGAGGTATTTGATATTTAGAGGCTATTTTGAGTTATTTATTTAGCCTGTTTGCATATTTACATTTGGTTGGAGAACTGTTTATTATTTAATTTGCTTATTAAAGTGAATGTTTGTAAGTTTGGGGAAAGTGGAGAGAGAACATTTTTGAAACTAGCTCCTGCTCCTCTCTCACCTCACTGCCTTCCTGAAGGCGACCTGAAAACACATGACCGTCTATGTTGGACCACGCCGGGTTGGTACAGCGCTTCCCTGGGGAGTTTTGGGTCCCTCAAAAATAATAAAAGCACAGGGTTAGAGTCAACAACTGGTGCATGATATTGTTACGGGGTTAGAGTCCCTCACGAAGAAAGGTTTCATGTTCAGGTTAAAGTCCTGATAGTAAAACAGGTTAAAGTCCTGTTACAGGTTTGAATTGTATTGTTTTGATTTGTATGATTTCAATGTCTTTCTTACTCCGTAAAGTACTTTGAATTACCTTGTGTACGAATTGTGCTATACAAATAAAGTTGCCTTGCTTATGTGCACATAGACTGGACCCATTACACAGCGTGATTTCAGTGGATTTTTAAAGGTAAGGCTGGATAATACCCACTATTATTTTTCTACAAAAGTATTTAGTCACTTAAGAACGTTTGTTTAGCGTGACAAATCGCCCACGATATCTTATGAAAACATTAGTGGCTTTGCAAGTTCTTTATAGCATTAGCAACCAAAATACTGTGAGCTAACCATGGAAATAACAGAGCTAACGCTGTATATACCATTGTTTATATATTATCTACAGTGACATTTGACATTATTTTTGTTGATGTTTTGACCCAGAATCTATGCTTGTGTTGTATTATAATGATTGTGAATGTGAGAGAAAACTCACATAAACTGTTGTGGACTTCTTTTGAGGACTACACCCCTCTGGTTCATCCATGTGCTGACGTGCCCTGCCAGGAGGGCGAGGTCAGAGCTACTGTAACCCAGGTGAAAAATGCTGATTCCCTATATTATATCAGCTCTCTCTTGCAAACCTGATGCTCACGTGACCAATTACGTTCACTCAGGGCCCCATATTAGCCAGCAGCTACACACACTCGGCAGGTGTGAGGCTGGCGCGAGGAGCATGTGAAAGCAACCCCTTCCATCTAGGGTTACCCTTATCTGGTCAGTGTCTGTCCCCCATTTGTTCACCCCCAGTTAGTTGACCAATAAATATCCGGAGCAGCTCTGTACCTGTGTCTGCTCCTCCGCCCCTCCCACTCCACTCTCACTGTGTCTGTGCAACTGGGGTTTGGACTGGACGACTACTACCCGGCTTTAAACCTTATTTTTTACACTCTTGCTTACACACAACCGAATGGTGAGTTGCCAAGACTTTATCGGTCCTATTTACCATTAAAATCCTCTAAATTCAAAGCCAGTGCCGAGTTTGGTGTATATTAACTCGCAGCTTATTTCTGTGTATCCACGTGTTGAAAGCGCGCTAATCACGAGAGTACTTTAGTGCTTGTTTTTCAAATGTGGCAATTATGAGCTAAAGTTATGAATGAAACATTATGTGTCAACTTACTTTACTATGTTAACTCTAATTCATCAGAACTGTTATGCTGTACATTTTGTGTATGTATTTGATATATAGTGTCAGTGATGGCCCTATGTTAATCTAATCACTGCTGGTGGCATTGTCGGCTGTAATGTGTAGTGTAAACATTTTGATTTCTAAATTTATGTTGCGCAACTGTGATAAAATTATGAATGTAATGTTGAAATGTTACCGGTAATTGACCTGAAATCCTGTTTTGACCTTGTTTTTCAGGTCGGGTTTTTTCCATGGGACTGAACAGATGTCTCTACTGATGGTGAGCTGGTTAGGCTAATCAAAAATTTATTTATTTTTTGCTCTGCGGTCTGTGGATTATGGATTTGAATACAAACTGAATTTGCGTTAGTTGAACCAAACTAAATCCTAAAAAAGGAGTGAACTGAACACTTACAAAGTAAAAATATTTGACAAGGAACTGCATTTCGTTTTATTGTTTTATTTATTTTGTTCAGTTTTATTTGATTAAATTGTATGTAACTGTATGTTTTGACTATTGTCAAATACTTTTTATTTTATTTTAATTCAATCTGTTCTGTGTGTCATTCGTGCGTAAGCTCCCTGAGCTCTGTTCTTCTGTGTTGGTCTTAATTTGTTAATTGCCATAAACACAATGGCCCAAACAACTAAAAGTACTATAGTGGTTACACGAAGCCGGTGGGTTTTAAAGTTCTCGTTTACCATCATTTTGCCATAACAACCCTCCAACTTCATCTAAAATCTATCTAATCTTTGAAGTTTATATTGCGTCTTATTACTTACACTTATATCGTGTTATAGCCACTGTTCCAATAAATATTAAGCATTTACTTTGTATGTATGGATGTTAATGGTTGTGTGTTCATGCTCTCAAGCTTTTGTCGTCTTAAATAGACTAAGTTCTTCTCGCTGCTGCTGAGTCCAACGTTGCGCCATCGATTCCTTGAGGCCAAACACGCAGTGGCTCTATTTCCTTCTTTGAGGCCAAGGTTATGTGCAGTGGCTCTATTTAATTTATTTCATCATATACATTTCTTTGTGTGTTTTTCCATGATGATGGTGTGTGCATGATGCTCAAAATCAAAACTAGTGTATTCTTCATCTTTCCCCACGTCTGTCTCATTTTTGCGTTTACTAAGAGCACCTTCCCTTGGCTATTGGTCAGTAAAAGTTATACAATTTGCAGGTGTCTCAGCAATCACCTTTATTGTTTTTTCTTGCTGAAGTGAAATTAACAGTGAATAGAGAATATATTGCCATCCGATCAATCTGCAATTGACTTAGACAGTTACAACAGATACAACACCTGGCATCCACATGATCCACATGCATTTTAGACATTTCTCACTAAAATACTTGAGTCACGATGTTACCTGTTCATAAGGAAAAGCCAACTCTTCATTGTTTGTGAATCCACTGAGCTTGTGTAGGTCCCCAAACACAACTTCTTGTATAAAAATCCGACTGCAGTGTCTGAGACATTTTTCCACAAGTTTTGTAGATGGATTTTTAAACTGTTAAACTAAAGTGTTAGATTTTCTTTGTGATGAAGACTGTAGAGGAGTCCTTGGCTTCTACAGTTTGCTGCTTCATTGCCGTGTGCTCTGATCCACTCTTGGCTCTGTATGTTCTTGTGGCACTTCTACACTGCGCACTCAGAGTAACCATGTCCTCATTGACTGACCTCTGACACAGACACAAGACTCGGCCCATTGGTGTAAGTTTCTGCCGCAAAATTTGAATGGCTCAGGCTATTAGCAAGGAGCAGGACTATATCAAGCATTTTGTTACTACAGACTGCTTACTTTACATTATAGTACAGGGCCAAGAGGTTAAAAATATGCATTGCATTAAAAAATAAAATGTATTAGTAGTTGTAGATATTCACTTTAATTAAATATGTTTTTTACATATTTTAAAACTATCTCTGGGCCTTATTTTTAAATAGGTTATTATTTTCTAATAAAGATTTTATGCTCTAGGAACTTAGTGACTAAAACCAAACCCAAGGACAGCCCAACTCTCAAGTAACTTAAAGTGGTTGTACAGGTGCTCCACTGTATATAATGTATAAATATGTAGAATATATGTGATACTGAATGAGCATGGCGCTTATTCCTTTACTGTACAGTGGTTGATGGCTACTTCAAATTCATGTAAAATGCAAGATCCTGCAACATTTTTAATAACTACATGGTTTCAGTAAAAGATTTTAAATTAAATAAGTCTTGTGCTCATTAGTCACTGTCACTGTTTAGTTCTATATGTCAATTTTTTGATAATCTGCTAATAGCATCATATAAGCCTCTTTACTTTTCTTTTTACTGTTTTGGGACCATGAAAAAAGTTCCAAACTGGAAGTATTACTGTTGTGTAGAATACGTTTTGTATGAGGATGTTCAACAGCGCCTCTTGCTGGCCCAGTTGGGGTTACTGCAGATTTGTTATTTATTTTAAGAATCTTCCAGCCACATAGTACTTTTTGGGTCATCTGTGTAAATGCACAAGAACTGGTCATGATCCAGATGAAGTGGATTAACTGACTTTTCTAGACTAAGGTACTTGGTTCATTGTTTTAAGTTTTATAGAGAATTCCACTGCTACAATAACACAGAAAAATCAAAGACTACTTTAATAATCATGTGTCCATAAAACAAGTCCAAAAGACATTTCATGACATCAGAATTAGTTTTAGAAATTGTGATTTTAATCAATTATAGATTTCATAAAACGTCTCTATACAAAAGTAATGCAAGTAATTATTTTACAAGTCAGCTAATTGAGAAAAAAAACTAAATGACTATAGTTGACTACTAAAATAATTGTGAGTTGCTGCCCTGCTCTTCAGCTCATAGATCTTCTCCTCTTCTGTGTGTCAATCGATACAAATTGACATAATGTGGTTCTTCCATTGTCTGTGGACAAGGAAATACTAAAATTTCCTTCAGTTGCAAAAGATAAATTGAATATCTTCATCTTGTGACTCACCCGCGGCTGTGCGGTTTCCCCATTGTCTTGATTTTAAACTGAAAAATTAACATAACGTCCTTCCTCTTCCTGTAATGAAACATTATACACAGTGAATGTGACAGTGATGAAGTGATTAAAACTCACAGCTCACCTCTCCTCCTTCTGGAGCCTGGCATCTTGGTTTGAAATATCTAAAAACATCAGTGAATGTCATAAATGTCTCCAAGATGACAAATGGCTTTTCCAATAAAATGACAAGGGCCTAAACACCCAAGCCTGGTGAAATGTATTGGTTCATTGTTGATTCATGATACTTACAAAACGACAATCAGACAGACGACAAGCAGGAGGCCTATACCTGCACAGAGAATGGCATACCACGGGAAAACCAGCTGCGTCTGAAAATGATTATGAAAAGTAATTTGATGGAGAGCAGCGACGAGCACAGACATTTTGAGGGGCAGGTGCAAGAAGACTTCCATGTCACTTGAAATGAACTTATGCACATTTTTAAAAAGTAAACTAATATGATTTTGCCTGTTTAGAGATTATTTTGAGCTTTGCACCTGCTGAGGTGTTGTAGAACTGAGGAACCAATAAGAATATTTAAAAATAAAGAACCAGAGCAAAATAAGATCATGTGAGGGTCTCTGGGGTCTTCCTCAGCAGATTTTTGAAATAGTTGTAATTTCCTATAATCTGAGGTGACTTAAATAAAAAAAAAATATTTTTAGTACTCAGATACAGAACAATGGGATATATACAGTTGAAACCAGAAGTTTACATGCACTATATAAAATGACATATGCTTTCTTTCTCACTGCCTGACAAGAAATCAGACTAAACTTTTCCTGTTTTAGGTCAGGTGTGTCTTCAAATACATCCACAGATATATCTCTAATTAACTCAAATGTTGTCAATAAATCTATCAGACACTTCCAAAGACAAGACAACATCATCTGGGTTTTCCCAAATTGTTAAAGGGCATAACTAATCTTATTGTATGTAGCTTCTGACTTTAAAGAAAGTGATGAAAAATGTTCTAAAAAATTATTCTATTATTCTGGCATTTAGCAAATAGAAATAATTTTAGTAATCCTCATTAGCATAAAATAGGAAAAGTTTAGTCTGATTTCACGTCAGACAGTGACAAAAAAAAGCATGTGTTTGTGATTCTATGTACACTTCTGGTTTTAACTTTATATATAATTATATTGTATATGTTTATTAGACTTTAACAAGTTGTCTACTTTTTATTGAAATACTGAACTCTTGTGGCCTCCTGTCAGTGGTTCTCTGCAGCCCCAGTCCTCTGCTCCCTCCCTGTTCTCCAGTGCACTGAGCTGCACTGGGCACAAATTCTCCAGACAACAGTCCAGTCTGAAACATTTACTCAGACACAGACATGTATGTGTTATGTTGTTTTTGATGAGAATTCAACAGGTCTTTTCCGAGATCACCATTGCGCATCGCCGCAATATACTTGCACTGTTGAATCTAAAGACCTATTATTTCATCAATTGTTAAGGCAAAGGGGCTGGTGCTTGAGAACCATCTGAGTTCGGTCTGTGCATGTTCCTGCTGCCAGTATCAATCCAAAATGTCTGTGCAATTTCCTAGGAAACACCTATAGAGTATTTTTTATTCTTTTGTATACAGTCTCCTTATTTAAGTTTAATAAGACTCTGCGTCTTCATAATCTTAAAATGTACCCAAACACTAAATCCACTGTTTTCACTAGTGAACTGTGCATCTGGTGTTTAATAGTATTATCTACAGCACCTAGTCTTTTTTGGCAGCGTAGTTTAGGGAGGAATTTAGATGTTTAGTCCTACTTTAAATTGAATGGTAACCTACCATTTATCCTCAGCTGAATGTTTGGAGAGGTCCCATCTCCGAGTGTATTTGAGGCCACACAGTAATAGTCTCCTCCTTCAGTGAAGTTGAAGCTGTACGTGTGTCCCTGGCCGACTTCGGCTGGTCCCTGTGAGCTGTGTCTGAACCAGGTGAAGTGGTGGACAGGAGGCTTGGCTCTGCTGGAGCAGCTCAGCGTCACTGACTGACCTGCTGACAGTGAACCGGACGGACTGACCTCCACTGAGGTGTTTTTAGGAACATCTGAGACACACAGGGAGGTTTAATGTCATATTGTGGAACATTTCAGGCACAACAATAATATTTTCATGTAAACAGACTGAATCCATCAGTGTGTTTCACTCACATGAGACACTGAGAGTCACGTCACTGTCGGCCATTTTGACTCCTCCACTCACAGGATACTCTGCATTACACTTTATCATTAGTCCATCATGGGCGTCTGTCAGAGTGATGTTCTGTGTGATTTTAGTGCTAAATGTCCCGTTGGTCTCTGTGATGTGGGCAGTGCCTTGGTGGAGGTCCCATGTGAGCTGAGGAGGGGCGTGTGGACAGGGAGTGACAGCTGAGCAGGTTATAGTCACCACCTCTGTCTCTGTCTGTTTACCAGAGACTTCTATTGTGGGGCTCCAGGGAGAGTCTGAGAAGAGTCAAAACATTTGGGGAGAACATTACAATCTAAAAAAGGCAATAAACCAAGACCTAAGCTGATGCTGGTCAGATGGGAGTGGAGGCTATTTACTGTGCACAGAAGTAGAGTGAAAATGTCATTCAAACATCAAACTTGTTTATAACAGGTGTATGTTAGAACCTGATGACAAAACTAATGTGGAAAAGCAGTTTGTCCCTTTGAATATAAACCTGTGTCAACAAAATACTGTTTGACTGTAAAACAAACTGCTATTCAGAGATGAAACTGTATAAACAAACATTGGAGCTGATTGAATGTAAATCCTAAACAGATATACACAGAATATAAGAATAAAAGTTTGATTTGCATTAAAATACAGACAGTAGCCTGTTCAAATGGTCTTGGGTTTTACAGAAACTACTTTGTCCCTTTGTAAATGAGATAATGTGAATAAAATAAAGACATAACATCAAAATGTTTTTTTTCTTCATTAACCTTTGAATAAATAGTAAAAGTGTCTTACCTCTGACTGTTATTTGAAGAGTGTCACAAACATCTGTGCCCTTAAGACCACTGTTCTGTACTCTGAAGTAATATTTGTCTTCGTGCCTTTTGCTTAAATTATAAAACATTGTGGTGCAGTTTTTATTTTTCAGGTTCCCAGTGAAAATCATGGGATAAGACTTACTGGAGTCTCCACTGACTGAAAATGTAAACTCTGAATCTGTGCTGTACCCAAGACCACCTTTAAACCAAATCCCAGTGACAGGGTCTGCAGTGTTTATGTCTGTAGTTAAAGGTTTATAGGAGCATGGGATCCACAAACAGGAGCCACTCAGAGCCTCCATTGGACTTGGAGTTTTAATGGACAAAGCATTTTTTGGACCACAACAGTCAGCTCCTGTAAAACATGCTCAGGGTTAAAATGACAGTAACAGAAAATGCAGAGTACACACAGGTGTTCACCATGTAATCATTCATGTTTATTCTTACAAATACTCAATATAAATACACATAAGTGACTGTGGTGAATCTTTATTCTGAAGTTTAACAAGTCCCACTGAAAAAATAAGAGAATTAAATAAACTTAACTCACCTGAACTCAGCAGTAAAAGTTGTATAAATTGAATGAGCATTTTCCTTATAGTTTCAGAATTAACAATAAAAAAAAAAGTTGGTCTATTAGTGCTCTGCTTAACGAACCTGCTCCAGAGTCGACAGTGAAGATCTAAATTGAAACTCTTGAAACTCTTTGTGAGTTTAAAAATAACAGTGACTTCCTCTTTGTGACTTTGTGGTCACAGACAAACCAAACCACAAAGAAAAAGGTAAAGTTGGCAGCACTGTGGGCTCAACATTATAAGACACTATTCATTAATTTTCTTTACTATTTATATTAAATTGTGCTTATAATATTTTCAAATATCTTTAAATCTGATGTAATTTTAGTGTTTGGAACAATTAAAGCTTCAATCTGTAACTTTATTACATCACCACAAAGAGCTGCTCCTGTGGAAGCTGCACATCACAGTAACATCTGTACAACATGACGGAGATAAATCCTACATGTTTCACCGAGTAAGAAAATGAAATTTAAGTAGAAAGTAAAATCAGAGCAGTGGAGGTGAAAACAGGTCGATCGCCAACATGGCGTCTTAAAAATAAATGATTAAAGATTATTTAAACCTGCAAGAATCACTCCAAAAACAACTTCAAGACAGTAAATGTTGAGGGGAAATAATTACAACATGGTTAAAAACTCTGAAAAGTTCATTTTATATAATAGGCCTTATTACTTTTTTCTCATTTGTCTACAGATATGTTATATAATAATATAGAGATCTAAAAACAGTGTCAAACTCACCTGAAAGCTTCTCTTGGGGTCAAAAAGAAACCTAAGGCAGGTTGTTTTGGGGACATTACCATGGATTTGGTAAAACTGATTTTCTCTGTTGGGAAATGCCATGTTTTTGTTTTTTTTACATTTATTTCTTTTACTTTCTGAAGGATCCAGCTTTTCTCACTATCTCCTGCTCTTTATGATCAATTTATGCATTTCTGTCAGTTTAGACCATTTTCATTTGTCTAATAACTATTGTGTATTGTAGCCTCTTGTCACATTATGGTTGCTTGGTAACAGTCATTGAATTTCCTCTACACATGTCATATCTGCAGCCTGTGTCCAACCAGGAAGTAAAATGATAAACTTCATTAAATATTCATAATGACATGAGTAATCTAACCTGCCACATGCACTTTTGATGTGTTCTGCATGTTTTGGGTTCACCCTGGGCCTGAGCTGCATCTTTTGACAGTGACATTTGAACAGAGATAGAACTTATACAGAGGTGAATATTAATAGAACATCGTTTGACACAGAAGAGGTGTTGATGAAATGGGGAAGAACAGAAGCCACAGTGTAAAGAGCAGATAAAATGTGGTCTGTCAATGTGAAAAAGAGCACAGCTAATTAAAGGTAAACCATTTTATACTACACAAAACACAATATAAACGGTAAACGGTATAAAAAATGTATATATTTTTAAAAAAAGCTAAATATTCTCACCTGACTGAAGTTAAAGGTGCACTAACTCTTCTGGTCTGGGGTCCACCACCTGCTTGTCTCCATGGAGATGTTGTTGCTGGTTTCAGATACATCACAACATTTTATAGGACAATATTATTTAACACAAACAGGTGCAGCTGAAATCAGTTGTTTCAAAATGCAGATTTTTGTTGTGAGTTCAGTGATTTCTTGAGTTAAGTCAATAATAGAAATGATCAGGTTCAAAATTTGTGAATTTACCTTTCAGATGTTTATTGACAAAGTGCAGTGTCTATTGGGGACCTGACCTGCACAAGGTCAAAAAGGAAAAAAATAAATTAAATCACACATTATTTAACTTTAGGCTATAAACCTACCTACACAATAATAAATACAGATACAATTAGTATGGATTGCAATAATATCAACATATTGTAATAGGTCTGTAAATGTGTTCTTGTTTGTCCCTGTTGTGTCAGGAGGGGGCGCTGTGGGATGTGTTATGAATGTGTTTGTTGTTAAAAAGTACAGAATTGGTTGTTCATGCCAGAGGGTTTGATGGAGAGTTGGCGTGACCTGTGTCTTAACAGCAGCCCGTTTAAGAGCCATCATCTTGGCAATAAATACAATGAAAAGAACAAGGCGTGTACTTCTCACCTGTGAGTACGGGGCATTACAATATCAATAAATTGTTAATTTGATAACATTCATTTCACAAAAATCATAGTGTACCTTTAAGTTAACTGCCTTCTTTTTTTTTTAGGCTAATCGCTGATATATATCAAAATTCTTTTAAGTTGCGCAACAAAACAAAACGTAACCACATTCGTTGAAATTCACTGTAATTATGGCCGCCAAATTACTCCTTCAGTATAACAAAAATAGACATCAAAACAGGTGTGAATTACAAAACTTAAAGTGTCCTTTAACTCCTAAAGATTTGGCCTTTAATTTGGTAGAGACAGAATTATGATTCAGTCAGTATCTAACTAATACGGGTGTATAGTTAACCGTAGCTGTATGCGGTACGACATTATAACTTAGCATTAGTGATAGAGTGGTATTTTAAACTCAAACTGCCGTTTAAAACAGTGACTCACCGCTGAGCGTAGGATTGAATGTGTAGTATGAAAGCGGAATAGAATCTGATTTAGGCATGAAACGAGCACGCCAAATCCAGAGCATGACCAGCACGAGCCACAGTGAGCCGCAGTGAGCCACAGTGAGCCGCAGTGAGCCACAGTGAGCCACAGTGAGCCACAGTGAGCCATAGTGAGCCACAGTGAGCCGCAGTGGCACTACCAGAAGCAGGAAATGACTGGGGCGTGCCAGGTGACATAGGCCGTATCCCAATTTGCCAAATGCATACCCTTCAAAGTACCATTTGAAGTACCGTTCGAAGTACCCAGCCGAAAATGTGTAGTCCTCAGTGTATCTGCCATCTTGCCGGAATGGGACAGCCCTACACCACAGACCGTACTTCCAACGTGGTCTCTGCACAATAGTTATTTTTAATTCTTTATCATTTAATAGAAGAGTCAAGGTGTCGTCATCGCAAACGTTTATTTCTGTTTAGATTGAATGAAGTAAGGAATTAATATTTCTCTTTAAATATCAATAGACAAATATAAGTTTCAAGGTGATTTTTTTCCCTGTTGTAACTACTACATAACAAAATAAACCTTGTTAAAACATAGTAACTGTCCTTCAAGCAGTAAATGACGGACAAGCCTACAAAATGGGGCTTAATATTTTTTGTATTGGCTACACAGTCGACTACCAGCTGTACACTGGAAAGTCCGAATCCCAAGGCTCAGTGAATGGACTGTCATTGGATGTTGCTTCCTCCCTAGTCAACAAGGGCTACATAGGAAATGAGTAAATTGTCTATTGTGACAATTTTTACACCAGCCCACAACTATTCCTCCACCTGGGTCAGCAAGAGTTCAGAGCCTGTGGAACTTACAGGCACAGGAGGATCGGGGTTCCCACGACACCGGAGAACGCCCTGACAAAGGGATTCGCTGGTTGAGGAATGGGGACCTTTTATTTGTGAAGTGGATGGACACAACGGAGATGTCCATGTGTACAAATGTCCACTCAGTGTACACTGGAGAGACGGTGCTGTGGTGGAGGATAAAGGCAGATGGAACGTATGAACGGGCCCAGGCCCACAGCAGTGGAGGAGTACAACTGCTACATGGGATGACTGGACACATCTGATCAGCTCCTGGGCTCCAACACGGTCCACAGGAAATGAGGTGGTACATCACCATTTTCCAGCACATGTTGACATTGCTGTCACCAACAGCTTCATCATTTCAAAAGAGTTGACATCATCCGTGGAGACCCCCCACAAGACAGGATTTTCACGCGAAGCTCACATCACATCTTGGAGTTTCCTTCAAAACACATCCCAAACAGCCCACATCTAACCACCTTCCTGTTCCCACGAGCTTTGGACAGTCAAAGAGCCAAAAGGTCAGCATGGGACGGCTACAACTATCGTATTTTCCGGACTACAAGTCGCTACTTTTTTCTACACTTTAACCGCTGCGGCTTATGGTGCAGTGCGGCTTATACATTTTTTCCGTGGCGTCAAAAACATTTTGCCCCGTAACAGTACACCAATAAAACTGATGAGTAGTTCACAGAGGTCCAATGAAATTGTATGATCATACACTGTTAAAATAAAGCATGCAAAACTTCACTAGTGGTCCCTCGCACATGAACTTTTTGAGTTAATTTTTCATATTACTACATGGGAGACCTGCGGCTTAAAATCCAGTGCGGCTTGTACAAGTTTTTCTTTATAAAATTAAAACATGGGGCTTTTAATCAGGTGCGCTCTGTAGTCCGGAAAATACGGTACTTCCACTACTAGTGCTGTGATAAGACGCTGTTGAGGCCTGTGCTGCAGGTTCTTACCTGGTTTCCTGCGGTGCGTTCTGGTGCACTATATAAACACTCCCTTTCTCGTTGCTCCCCCTTTTGCCCACATTCATTTCTGGGTTCCTGTGTAGGCAGCTCTGTCCTCCATGCTTAGGTAAAGTCCTAATCCGTTACTTTCATTCATGAAAATATCCCAATTCCTAAATCATGGTTCTTTTAGTGCCTCGTCTGACTGCAGCTCAGCACTGCTGCACTTTAGCAACACACTGAACTTCACAGCGCGTTCTCCTGCGCCCTCATCTTTGGCGAAAAGTAATTAATATCCACTACTTCTGTCCATTCACAAAATTGTCCAAACTAAAGTCCATGTTTCATGTAGCTCTCTCTGCTTGGCCATAACACTGCACCTTGGGCCAAGTACACGTCCCTGTGTGCTTCATCTGCAGTGACAGGTAATGTGGTGCGCGTTCATCCATAGGGAAATCAGGCATGGTGCCAAGTCATATTATATCTCATCGTTTCAAACTCCAGAAAGTGAGCTGCGTAAAGCGGACTTCCAGTCATCAAACCTGGAGTTGTGTGCTCACCTTACTTCATTAGTGGTACGTGTATCTCCTTACTTGGGTTACGTTCTATTGCGCTGTAGGACTAATAGTAACTTCTCATTCATTTTAGGTGTCATCAGTGGTCAGCAGCAGCATCGGGCACACCGCCCCTGCTGTCTTGCTTTGTTTTATTTTGCTTCTGTTTGGTTTTGTCCCTTGTCTTGCCTTTTGCCTTTCGGGGCTTTGTCTTGTTTTGCTGTTTGCCTTTTGTTTTATTTTGCTTTCCTTGTTTTTGTTTTGCCTGGCTCAATTTACATTTTAAGTTGGTCCACTGTGAGATCGCCTTTAGTGGCGCTGTGCTGGTCTCACCTCGGACCGGTGCACCTGAGCTCTGTGCGTCGAGCTGGATTTTGCCCCGTACATGTTCTGACAGGCAGTGGGTTTGAGCTCGGTAAACTTTTAATGATTGAATGAGTGTGTATGGGTGACCTCAGATGTTATATATTGTAGCCATTGCTAATGAAATTAAAACACTGTTTTCTTTAATATGTAAAATTAACATGATGTAAATTAAGTGGAACCTGGCTCTTTCCTCTTGATGCTTACCTGTGTGCCTTATACTTAGGTTCTAGTCTCCAAACTAGATTTGGGGTGGCGTTGTTGCAACACAAATTATTAACCCCTCGATTATCACAGTACTACTGTAACAGAGACTAAGTAGTATTTCCAGTGGCGGGCCGTGCATTTCACACCTGGGCCTTCAGTAGTGCTCCGTCTGAATCAATCCAACCCTCAATAACTTTAACAATTTAAAACAATAACAAATTTATGGCTATAAAACTTTTACTGCAGCTACAACTGCGACACACAAAAAGCATCAATAATAACCTCATAAAATTGCAATATTATTTAGGAATATAGCCACATTTTACTCACCAAAAATCCGTTTTATTTGTACACAAAATTCATCCTCCGTTCTTTCCTCAAGAAGATTTCAATTACTCTGTCGTACAGATTATCCATGCGTTTCAGTTCCATCAAGAAGTCCTTTTATCGCCATCGAAGCTAATGCTGAAAGTCGAGCCTGCCCTGTCTGTCCGCGAGGATCTTGCGGTTGACTCTTCGTGCGCTCGGAGCCCGCGCTGCGTTCAGGGGCCTCGTAGATTTCCTCGTTTCGGCTCCTCTCGTTCAGCAGTGTCACAAAACTCCTTTACCCTTGCCAGACAAAATTGTACATCCAGTTTTTGTGAAGCAAAAAACAAAACTCAAAATCATCCAGACGTGATGCAGATGCCGTGTCCCAATTCTCCACATGCACGGGTCAATGTGCTGTTCGAGGTGCAGGTCGAAGTATCCCCCGACTTAAATACGAATTGAGACACGGCTGCAGTTTGCTCGCTCTGGCTCGTTCACTCTCTCACTGTCCAATCATAGGCTGTGAAAACTCTGACGTTTCCGTGCACCTGCTAGAAGGCCTCGGTGTCGCCAACTCTAAATCTGATTGGTTAAAGCAACAGTTTTACCGACACTTATTTTGTGCTACAGGGCCCGCAGAACTGATTATGAAGCCTCCAGGTAGATTTCTGACCCTGGCAACAAATAATGGCTGAAATGTGATTGGTTAAATGCTTAAATATGAAAACACACATCTGGAAGCTGCGCAACCAGGGGAAAAGCAATGAAAGAAAGCTGACAGACAATTTGGAATGATTTAATAAGTATTCATGGACAAAATATAATTAACATGAGTCTGTGATTCAGATATTTTTTTAGGCCAGCAGAGAAGGCCTTGCAGGCCCTTACGGCCCACCACTGAGTATTTCATTCCACTTGTCATCACTTTAATTGGGCTCAGGTAATTTAATGGCGTAGCTCCCTCTGCTGGTGACCTGTAGCTATAAGTGCCCCTGGCATCGCGAGCACATTACCAGTTAACGAGAGTCGGACACGAGGTGGGTCACTATCTTTTAGCTCTGTCACTGTAGAGGTAGGTGTACACATTGTTCACGTCATTGGGGAACTAATATTTGTGCTACACATGAATTATTACACAGTAATGGACTAATTTACATGTCGTCACAAGCTACATGCTAACTGACTTGTTACCCTTGTAGTGTGCTGCTCTCCGGTGTGAGCTGTGAGTTCTGACCAGTGTTTTGATGGTTATACAGGTACATTTTATTTTATTTTATTGTAAAACCTTTTAATTTAACTGTATTACATGGCCAGTTAACGAGAGTCGGACACGAGAGTGCTGCTCTCCGTGTGCACTGTGAGTTCGCCTGACCAGTGTTTTTGATGGTTATACAGATTAAATGCAAAGAACCACTCCGTGTGCTGGCCATTATTAAAACACAACGCAGACAAAGACAAACTATACAACAATCAAGAGCAGACGGGTCGTTCCTGCAACCAAGCTGGACTGTTGCACGGCCAAGTTCAGCGTGGTTACACTACTACTGCTACTACTACAACTACTAATACTGCTACTAGTACTACTAAACACTACCCATGAGTAACCCACACTCAGATTTGCTGTTACAGGGAAATGGCTCCCTCTTCTGGGGAAAACGGGAAAACCTGAAATTTGATGTAGTGAATTTCTAAGAGCGTCTCAGAACTACTACTAGTACTTTTACGGCGATGGTTTGTCCCCGGGCTGTCGCCCTTACTTTACAACTCTACAGCAATGTACATTAATTTCTGCATCATCCACACAATCTGCACATCAAATGAAAGCTAGGGTGCTTGTCTTTCCAGATATGCAAATCACTACAGTGCTGACAGGAAAGCTGTCTTTACAGAAAAAAACAAACATTTGGATAGGGACTTCACTTAACTTTGAGGCTCTGGTTCTGTCAAACATCAACATTTTCCCAGAAAGTTGGTCTCCTTCGTTCTGTACAGGTCCAGACAATATAACCCACGAAAGAAATTATGTCCACAAAATAAGTTCGATGCTCCATGTCCAACCTGCTGTAGGTAAGTATTCCAAACGTGAAATCTGCTCCGTCACTTTTTTGCATTTCTTTTATCTATTTCAGGCATAATAAACTTCTGCACAGACACCAAATTGAGCTTTTTAAGTGATGTTTTTCTCTTGCACATTAAGCGATCTTCTCTTTGTTGGCATTACTAAAACCAAAGTAGTGTAATGTGCTCGTTGTGCAGCCTAGTTATCTTGCAGTTTTTACATTCATTCCATCGGCTTGTTATCTACCTCCAGCCATCCACCACGTGGGTAGAAGAAGCACTAAACACGTTTTGTATGTACTTCTACTGCAACTACTGAACCTATTACTACTACTGTGTTTTTTTAAAATACTAATTTGTTGTTTTGAATTTAGTCGTGGGTGTTAAGTCAAAGGATGAAGAGAACAAACATTTGAACTCAACCTCTGGTAAAGGTATCATTGATATACTTGGTTATATCCAACTTGTATGAGTTTTTACTAATGAAGTGTGTGTGTTATAGGAACTTGATGAGCTTTTACACTTGTCACTGTATTATATATATATATATATATATATATATATATATATATATATATATATATATATATATATATATATATATATATATATATATATATCTTTGCTTGTGGTGTACTACAAAAATATGTAGAATTAACCACATCCATTACAATGTTATGTATCAGACCCAATTTGACAAGAGCTGCTCTGCTCCTACTGGTCCCTTTGGCCTCTCCAAGAACTTTTAGACAGAATGATGGACCACTCTTTGGTGCATTTCAAAAAACGGTCTTTTATCTCCCTGTTCTCTCTTGGTATAATTCTGGCTGTTCTTCTGAGGCTGTGGCTTCGTCCTCTTTGCTCGTACGATGGTTGAACAGTTTGTGACTGTGGCTTTCTCTAAAGAAGCTTCAAAACAAATGGCACTGCTTCCTGCTTTTCCTAACACTCGTCCTCCTGCTCACACCTGAGCCTGAAGACAAAGAGTTAAACTAGATTACATTATTGTTTTAGGAACATTCATGTTTTTGATTTTCAGGTTGTTTAGTTGTAGCTTAATCATGTTCAGTACTGTAGATCTATGAAGTGTGTTCAGACTGTGGGAGCAGAGCCACAAAATGTATTTTCACATGTTAATCAGAAGGTAAAAAGTGCAGTACAGCTCGAGAAGGTCAGGACTGGAAAAAAGGTTTTTTGATCTTGTGCTACTTTGACTGAATTCAGTGACTTTCCAGTTACAAAATGCACCAATGAATAAAAGAGAAAGATATAAACAAACTTTAATAAACATGAGACATTTAATATACACATTTATTTAATATAATAAGACCAGGAAACAAAACTAAATGCAAGTAAACGTCTTAATAATGTGATGAGTGAAAGCAAGAAAATGAGTCTGAATGAACTCTCCTGCAAATATACAATATCAAAAGTCTTATTCAGGCACAGACCGAGCACAAAGATACTTTCACTTGCTGCTTTATAAATGCATCATTAATATTCAATATAAAACCACTCTAGTACATGTTGTTTTGCAGGTATCTGATAAAATACAACAGAAGCAGGTAACACTAAACACAAATGGTTTTAATGTTGATTTGCAGTGGCACGATCGACATGTGCTGCTGCCTCTGGGCTCTGTGGATAAGACGACACACAGAGTTAAACAGCCTGACAAAAGTGGATTCATCAAACTTTTACCTGTTCCTGTTTCTTGACACAAGTTGATCTAAACCAGCTGAAAATAAATCACAGGAATCAGTTTGACTTTTTGACTCGTGGCCTCTACTCACTTATTAATGTGCTGCATATGTTCATCTTAAAGCTTCACTGTGGCACTTTTTGGTGGAGGGTCTGACACCTGCTTGTCTCCATGGAGATGTTATTTCTTTGCCTCGAATGTTCCACAATAAACATTAAAATATAAACTCATCTATTTCCATGGAGACAAGAAGGTGACGCCCCCCAGACCAAGTTACAGGTCAGATCTGTGGAGAAGTGACCCCCTCACAGTAAGAATGTAACAACAACACCTGAAACTGAATAAATGCAACACAAAATAAAAAAATCCAACTACATTAAGATGGTAGAAAGTAAAAGCAAAATAAATATTGTCTTTACTTCAAACTGATATAATGCAGGTCAAATATCTGGAAACAATAAGTTACTAGAATAAACCTTTTGGTCTCACCATTCAAGAAGGAGCAGGGAGCTGTAGAGCAGGATAATCCCACAGAGCTTCACTATGTTGTATGGGCCAATCCAAGTCACAGCACTGGGTCCAGACTCTGACAAAGGTAAAGACACAGACTGAATGAACCAATGTTTCATCTCCTGATCTTCTGTAAGTAACATTTTAATATCCTAATATTTCTAAAGAGACACAACTGTTTTTTTATTCTGCAAAAAAAGATAGAACTAAAATGAAGCATCACACATGTGTAAATGAGTAACTCTGTGTATTATGTAATGCCAGAGGGTAATCTAATGGCACCTCTCTGGTTCACACCTGCAGCCTGTGACCAAGGACAAAATCTCCATCTGGAATGTCCCCAGTGTGGGACAAATAAAGGTTATTTCATCCTATGCTCTTCATTAGTGTCTTATATTGAATATTTAGATGTCAAACACTGGTACTGGGTAAAAAAGCTTCAGAGAATACTGCACTTTAGAGTAACATACCTGTTATACTCAGTGTAATGTCTGGAGATGATTCAATTCCAAGTGTATTTGAGGCCACACAATAGTACTGTCCCTCTTCAGTGAAGTTGAAGCTGTACGTGTGTCCCTGGCCGACTTTGGCTGGTCCCTGTGAGCTGTGTCTGAACCAGGTGAAGTTCTGGACAGGAGGCTTGGCTCTGCTGGAGCAGCTCAGCGTCACTGACTGACCTGCTGACAGTGAACCGGACGGACTGACCTCCACTGAGGTGTTTTTAGGACCATCTGAGACACACAGGGAGGTTTAATACATTTTAGCAACTTATCACCAGAACAGTCTGAATCCATCAGTGTTTCACTCACATGAGACACTGAGAGTCACGTCACTGTCGGCCATTTTGACTCCTCCACTCACAGGATACTCTGCATTACACTTTATCATTAGTCCATCATGGGCGTCTGTCAGAGTGATGTTCTGTGTGATTTTAGTGCTAAATGTCCCGTTGGTCTCTGTGATGTTGGCAGTGCCTTGGTGGAGGTCCCATGTGAGCTGAGGAGGGGCGTGTGGACAGGGAGTGACAGCTGAGCAGGTTATAGTCACCACCTCTGTCTCTGTCTGTTTACCAGAGACTTCTATTGTGGGGCTCCAGGGAGAGTCTGAGAAGAGTCAAAACATTTGGGGAGAACATTACAATCTAAAAAAGGCAATAAACCAAGACCTAAGCTGATGCTGGTCAGATGGGAGTGGAGGCTATTTACTGTGCACAGAAGTAGAGTGAAAATGTCATTCAAACATTCAAACTTGTTTATAACAGGTGTATGTTAGAACCTGATGACAAAACTAATGTGGAAAAGCAGTTTGTCCCTTTGAATATAAACCTGTGTCAACAAAATACTGTTTGACTGTAAAACAAACTGCTATTCAGAGATGAAACTGTATAAACAAACATTGGAGCTGATTGAATGTAAATCCTAAACAGATATACACAGAATATAAGAATAAAAGTTTGATTTGCATTAAAATTTAGACAGTAGCCTGTTCAAATGGTCTTGGGTTTTGCAGAAACTACCTCATTTGCAAAGTGATAATATAATGTGTTTAAAATGAAGAGAAAAGGTTTTAATCCACGTTTTTGCCATTAACTTTGAATAAAAAGTATAAGTGTCTTACCTCTGACTGTTATTTGAAGAGAGTCACAAACAGCTGTGGACCTAAAATTACCGTTCTCTACTCTGAAGTAATATTTGTCGTCGTGGCTTTTGCTTAAATCATAAAACATTGTGGTGCAGTTTTTGTTTTGCAGGTTCCCAGTGAAATTCATGGGATAAGACTTACTGGAGTCTCCACTGACTGAAAATGTAAACTCTGAATATTTCCTGTACCCAAGATCACCTTTAAACCAAATCCCAGTTACAGGTCTTGCAGTGTTTAAGTCTGTAGTGAAAACTTCATAGGAGCATGGGATCCACAAACAGGAGCCACTCAGAGCCTCCATTGGACTTGGAGTTTTAATGGACAAAGGATTTCTTGGACCACAACAGTCAGCTCCTGTAAAACATGCTCAGGGTTAAAATGACAGTAACAGAAAATGCAGAGTACACACAGGTGTTCACCATGTATCATTCATGTTTATTCTTACAAATACTCAATATAAATACACATTAGAAATCACTGTGGTGAATATTCTTTATGGTCACGTTTAACAAGTCCTGTTTTAAAAAAATAAAAGAATTAAAAAAAAAACGTAACTCACCTGAGCTCAGCAGCAAAAGTTGTATAATTTGAATAAGCATGTTCATTAAACTTTCAGAATGAACAATAAAATAATTCCTTGGTCTATTAGTGCTCTGCTTAACGAACCTGCTCCAGAGTCGACAGTGAAGATCTAAATCGTCTTTGTGAGTTTTAGAATAACAGTGACTTCCTCTTCGTGACTGGCTCCAACTTCTGTATTTCACACAAAAGTTTTAATTATTTTTTATATATCCATCATCTCACAAAACCAGAAACAAAAAGGTGAAGTTGGCAGCATCAACTTTATAGGACACTATTTATCGGCCTTTACTATTTACAATTGTCTCAAGTGGAGGAGTTGAAGTATCTCGAGGTCTTGTTCATGAGTGAGGGCAGGATGGAGAGACTGACAGTTGGATCAGTGTCTGCAGTGATGTGTCACTGTATCGGTCTGTCAAGGTGAAGAAGGAGCTGAGTCAAAAGGCAAAGCTCTTGATTTACTGGTCAATCTACGTTAAACCTTCACCTGTGGTCACGAGCTCTGGGTAATGACCAAAAGGACAAGATGGCAGATACAAGCGGCTGAAATGAGTTTCCTCTGCAGGGTGGCTGAGTTCTCCCTTAGAGATAGAGTGAGGAGCTCAGAGTAGAGCCGCCGCTCCTCCACATCGAGAGGAGCAGCTGAGGTGTGCCACACATCTGTTCAGGATGCCTCCTGGACGCTTTCCTAGAAAATGTTCTGAACATGTCCCACCAGGAGTAGGTCGGGGGAAGACCCAGGACAGTTGAGGTTCCACAGGAGGAGCTGGAGGAAGTGTCTCAGGTGAGGAACGTTTGGGATTTCCTGCTTAGCCTGCTGCCCCTGAGACCCAGCCCCAAAGTGGAGTAAAATGAATGGATGGACTTTTGACAATAATTTTGTCAAGATCCCAATCTGTCCCTGTGTTTCTGTGCTGTCTTTCTCCTTCCCTTCAGCGTCCTTGTCTGGAGCTGGGTGGAGACTCTGGCACCACCCACTACAGACCTGCAGCCCATGAGTGATCAACCCTGCACCTTAGGAGCACAAAGGAACCAAGGATCCAACACACGTCCACAGATCGTCCGTGTATCCTATAGTATACAGTACCCAGCTGGTATTTCTCGTTTTCACCTGATCCTGCTCCTTGGAACTACCCTGCACCTCCACCTCTGACCCAGCTCTCCTCGACCAGTACGAACACCCCAGCCTCTGACTCCGCTACCTACAACCAGCCCAAAGACGTCAGCCTACGACCCCGCTCCCTACGATCTGCTCCATCAATCAACATTTACATTTCTGTGTTTGCAAATAAACTCTGTTCAACTTTATACCCCAAGTCTGAATCTTTGGTCGCCCTGGACATTGCGACAAATTTGTACTAAGAGGAGCAGAGGAGACAGGAGCAGAGGAGAGAGGCAGGAGGAGACAGACTGAGGTTCTCAGGTCCTGGTTCTGTCCAAAATGACCCTGTAGTGAGGACTGTACTAAGGTTTATTATATTATGGACCTGTTGCCATGGGAACCCCCATCAACATAGCTCCCAGGATCATTCAGGTGCTCAAACCCCTCCACCACGTGAAGGTGGCTGTTCAAGGAGGGGACAGAACATATGTGGAGGTAATTCTGTGATTGTTACGAAGCAACTGTAATGTTACAAGAGCCTAAACTGGTCTGAATTACACAACAGACATTAGACCAAAAATAACTGACAACTTTGTTTTTTGTTTTTTATTTTATTAAAGGGTTTAAACTAACAGAAAAATGCATAAATTGTCTCTGCATTTTGGATGGAATGTTCTAGATACTTTCTATCAGTGCCGTGCAGTGAGGTTCATGAGGCTCTGATGTCGTCACAGATTTACAAACATATAAACCAGGTCAATTTTTTCTCCCAGTGACTTGGGGCCAGAATAAAAAAGAATTTCAAAATAAAAGTTCCAAAGTATTCAACACCTCTAATAGTATGAAAAGCGAGCTGGTTTTGTATTGCAGCCTTTTCGTGTGACCCACTCTGTTTGAAAAGAGTGAATTTTTCGTCCCGTCGTCTGGAGCAAACCATTTAGCTCCTTTAGCATTGGTCCTTTAATTATAACCTCCTGCTTCGATCCAAAGTCCAGTTTAGAAAACTGAGCTTTAATATGTATCTTCCTCCATTTAAAAAGTAGGGCCAGACAAGAAGAAAAAAGTGAACAGATTGATAAACTTGATTTGCTAATTCTAAACTGTATCTTGTTGTCACTATTCTGTGGGAGTTACATGAATCCCTGTGCTCACGAGCGCCCCCTACCATGAAGCCAGGTAACTGCGTGCCTCACCCGGCGCCTTTTCACAGCTTTAAAGCAGCAGCGTCACTGCTACAGCACAGTCAGAACATGTGAGGCACGAACGGTCGGTGCCTCACCGCGTGTCTCTTCAGTATTTCAGTGACAAGTGTAAAAATTGAGTGATATTGAATTTCAAAAAATAGAAAATAACTTTATAGTACAAATCACTGGATAAATATAACCATTTCATTATTTTTTTCTCTGTGATGACTCCCCTGACTGCATGTCACTGCTTTCTACATTCAGCCCCAGTAGTATTAATGAGTTTCAGCTTCCTGTTCTATGCAACATTTTGAGGACTTAATCCCATTAAAAAGCTACAATATTTTATTTTAAATTGTTCATCACTATAGCAACAATCCCAGTTACTCATGATTCTAAAACCCATGAATAGATCACGATTCCATTTTATATTGTGATATTGCCCAGTCCTGTTTTATTATTCAGTTGTAATAATCTTACTGTGGAAAAACAAGCTCTCACTCTAATCTAAAATGTAGCAGGAAACATTTGGACTTTAATTTGCCTCTTAACAGACAGATAATGAGATTATATTAATATAGTCTTATTATTATAATAAATGCTACAGATTCATAAAAACCTGGTACTTATGTCACAGTTGTAGACACAGGGCTGTAGTGGGGGGTCGTGAGTGGCAGTCGTTCCATTGACACTTTATAATTGACCAATAATAGACAAATGTTCATATAAACACATCTATGGTGTTTTGGATCCTTTTACGACACACGGGACAGTTCTGATACACCAGATCTTGCCTCAGCAGAAAGTCTTTACAGATATAGAGTGTATACAGTGTTTTATAATGTAACAATGCAGCTCACGTGACCTTTTTCTTTGTGGCTTTGTCAAATGATGAACACAAAAAACTATTTTAATGATTGTGTGAAATACAGAAGTCACGAAGAGGAAGACACTATTATTCTAAAACTCACAAAGACAATAGGCTCTGTGCACAGTATCACGCTAGTTAGCTCGCTGTGTCTCAAAGCTAACAGTCACTTTAATTAAAACTGGAAAATGTAAAACAAACAAACTCATGAAATTCAAATTAACTAACATAAAAACTACCCGGGGATTTGTATATGTAGAATACTTCAGTTTGTGATGCTGTTTTAATATTTATTGTGTCTCAAAATTAGCGTTAGCGTTAGCATTGAGACACAAATATGCCTCTTTCTAAACAAAGACGTGTCTCAGGTGAAGTTTTCATGTTATTTGTGTAGTGTTTAAGATCAGCTCCCTGTCCACTGTGTGACCCTAACCCCCTGACCTCTGACCCCTGATACCTAACCCACCTGCAGCTCCCTGTCCACTGCCTCATCTTTAAATATTTATTCATTTTAGTGAATCAAAAAAAAACCTCATAGGGATAAAACTGGACAGGAAGTAGTGACGCCAACAGTGAGGCTGCCAGGTGCTGCTGTGTGAGTCTGTTCAGAGCTTCACTGTCGAGTCTGGAGCAGGTTCGTGAAGCACTAACAGCTATTTTAAGTATTTTTTTTATTGTTAATTCTGAAGCAAAAAGGAAAATGCTCATTCAAATGATACAACTTTTACTGCTGAGTTCAGGTGAGTTAAGTTTATTTAATTCTCTTATTTTTTCAAACAGGACTTGTTAAACTTGAGAATAAAGATTCACCACAGTCACTTATAATGTGTATTTATATTGAGTATTTGTAAGAATAAACATGAATGATTACATGGTGAACACCTGTGTGTACTCTGCATTTTCTGTTACTGTCATTTTAACCCTGAGCATGTTTTACAGGAGCTGACTGTTGTGGTAAAACAAATGATTTGTCCATTAAAACTCCAAGTCCAATGGAGGCTCTGAGTGGCTCCTGTTTGTGGATCCCATGCTCCTATAAAATTTTACCTCCAGATGAAGCAATAAACACTGCAGACCCTGTCACTGGTGTTTGGCTTAAAGATCATCACGAGTACAGTACAGATTCACAGTTTACATTTTCAGTCAGTGGAGACCCCAGTAAGTCTTATCCCATGAATTTCACTGGGAACCTGAAAAACAAAAACTGCTCCACAATGTTTTATGATTTAAACCAAACCCATAATGGCACCTATTTCTTTGGAGTAGACAACAGTTGTTTTCAGGCCACAGATGTTCATAACTACCTACTCATAACAGTCAGAGGTAAGACACTTTTCTTATAATTAATTTTATTGTATTATAAGGCAGAAACTGAATCAAGAAAATACCTACTGTATATAGAAAACAAAAGTTCACCCTATTGCTTGTTTTTGACAATAGCAAATTAATTGGGAGGAAAGATGTCTGTGTAATCCCTCAGTCAATCCCCTGGTTTGATCTGTTGTAAAAAGCCAAAAGTAAAATTTTTCAGCTGGACAAACATTGTAGGAGTGAAGACGTTTTGCTGCTCATCCAAGCCACTTCTTCAGTTCTGGTCAGATCACTGCTGGACGCTGCCTTATATCTGTCTGAAGGAGGAGCTAATGACACTGAAGCTGGAAACACTCCTCTTGCCGTCCTGGCTAGCTCTGTTATATTCTTTGTCTTCTTTGTTTGCTTTGGGTCTGAGGATGGAGTTATAAATGGGGGGATCGATGATGTCTGAGGCCCCCTCTCAAACCAATTATTTTCTCTGGCAAAGATCTGTACCTCACTATCTTCAAAGGATTGGTTAGTGGGTTTGAGTTGGAGATGTACAGCAGACTGGTGTCCTGAGCTGCTCTTACGTCGGTGTTGGTACATTCTCTTATTTAGAGGCTGTTAAGTCTCTCTGATGAACCGCTCACTGCAGTCTTAACTACACTGAATGAAGTAGTAGAATGGAGTTGTCCAGTTGACAGATTTTACTTTTGGCTTTTACTATTTGTGAGAAAGGGCTGACAAAAATCATGAGATTTCGGCAAAACCATGATAAACAGCTGAAAACTGTTACATATTAAAGCAGCCAAGCATTTTCCCTCATCTTCATTTTCTCAGTGTCAAAGCAATTTCAGTTTTAAATCTCTCAACTCCACAGCTCCTTAGTTCTTTTTGTGTAGCTTTTTATTCCATTTAGAATATAATGATTTTGCACCTGATTATTGTCATTACTCATTCATAAGGTTTGAATGTCAGAAATCATTTCTCTAATGATCTCCACTGCCATCTGACATCGTCTTATTTAACTACTTTTGTTCTTAATTTTTTTTTTTTTTCAGTTTTTTTTTTTTTTCAGACTCTCCCTGGAGCCCCACAATAGACGTCTCTGGTAAACAGACAGAGACAGAGGTGGTGACTATAACCTGCTCAGCTGTCACTCCCTGTCCACACGCCCCTCCTCAGCTCACATGGGACCTCCACCAAGGCACTGCCCACATCACAGACACCAACACAGACGGGACATTTATCACTAAAATCACACAGAACATCACTCTGACAGACGCCCATGATGGACTAATGATAAAGTGTAATGCAGAGTATCCTGTGAGTGGAGGAGTCAAAATGGCCGACAGTGACGTGACTCTCAGTGTCTCATGTGAGTGAAACACACTGATGGACCCATCGTTCTTAGAATTATGAGGTTCTATCTGAAAGTTTTGTCAAAATTGAATTAATCGTATATAGTATTCTTGATTTTATGAGCTGAAACAAATTAAATTTTGAAGATTCACTTGGTGTTATAAGGCTCTATCTACCTGAACCAATCAGAACACAGATTAAATTTAAATTGACCAATCACTGTCAACTTCTTTGGAACGTCCATCCTCCTGTCACAGAAGGCAGGTTTTTTGGTATAAAAAGGACATTTAAACCCAAATTTCATACGTACATTTTTATGTACTTTGAGTCATTATGACAAACATAAAATCAAAGGAAAGTTGTGGTTTTAATCTTACATTTAATACATTTTGCTAAGTATAATGCTAACTAAAGAAAACTATTTCAAACCCAGGGAATATGGAAAACAAAAGATAAATAAACAAAGATACACAAATGCATATCCTATAACTTTAATTATGACGAATAGCAAAAATTATTTTTACATTTTTATTTGGTCATGTCTGAGGCTTTATTGTTAATCGGCTCATAGGTCAGAGCCAACACTAGTGTTGGATCATAATGCTTATGGGTTGTAATGTCTGTTTGTTTGTCTCTTTCATTCCTGAAACATATTTTATTTTTGATAAACTAAAATATGATATTATCGTGTCAAATGTAGAAGTAGAAAAGAGGTAGACTGGGTCTCAAATGCTGACACTGTGTTTTGAGGAGATAAACACCAACCAAAATCCAAAACCCAAACTGATTCTGGTCTAAAAGTGTTTCTGGATTAGAGCTGGATGATAACACTTATAATATGAAATAAATAAACAAACAAATAAAAACTGACATGAACTGTCATTAAAATATTTATTATCTTATGTTTATGATCATACACAGGTAATGCTGTATCATTTAAAATGTACTAATTAAATATTGTCAAAATGTTTCACATTTGACTTTTAAATATGTAGATTATTCTCTAAAATAGATGTTTAATTAAAATAAATTGACCACTGAAACATAAGTTCTTGTGGCATGTTCTGCTGATTCCCAGAACTCTCACTTTCACAAATTAGATTTTCTCAGACTCCCCTGAGGATTATCTTAATTCCCATCAAATAATAATCAAATATCCCCTCTTTCTTTCTGGTACATAAGCAGTCAAAACCCAGAACACAGATAAAACCTAATTTTAAAGGGACGGCATGTCTGTTCTGGTGAAGTTGCTAAAACGTATTAATGTACTATGCAACTTTTTGGGTGCAGAGTCACCTCCTTGTCTCCATGGAGATGTAATTGCTTTGCTTTGTTCCACAGTTTGGCATTAAACCTCCCTGTGTGTCCTCAGATGGTCCTAAAAACACCTCAGTGGAGGTCAGTCCGTCCGGTTCACTGTCAGCAGGTCAGTCAGTGACGCTGAGCTGCTCCAGCAGAGCCAAGCCTCCTGTCCAGAACTTCACCTGGTTCAGACACAGCTCACAGGGACCAGCCAAAGTCGGCCAGGGACACACGTACAGCTTCAACTTCACTGAAGAGGGACAGTACTATTGTGTGGCCTCAAATACACTCGGAAACGAATCATCTCCAGACATTACAACACCTCATTACGTGAGTTCAACAGGTAAGTCTGTCACCCTGCAGTGTTGTTTGAAGATTTATTACCCAGAACCAGTGTTTGACATCTAAATATATCTACATGACCAGAGCTGTAGTTCCAGGTGCAGATGGTTAGTTGGTGGACAGTAGATCTGCAGTTCTGTGTCGTTTAGTTGATTAATCATTTGATGTTTTCTTTAGTCAACCAAAATTTCTATTCATCAACTAATTATTTTATTAGGATTTACTTTCACGACAGCAGAAAGTGAAGGGTATGGAGTGAGCCACCTTTAACATACCTTTAAAAAAATATATTTATAGTGCTGGTACTTTTCCATTAAATACTTGTTTTTGCCTGAACTCCTGTGCTGTTGTCGTCTTGTAATAGTTTGGGTCAGATACATTCTCAGATCATTGATACTGAAAAGTTGAAAGCGTCTTTGCCGCGCCTCTTTTTAGTCGATTAACCCATCGCCAGGACAAGTTCTTATTCAACCAAGAGTTTGTTTAGTGGACCACAGCCCTAGTGAACATATACTTATGTTCTAAATCTGACAGTTTAAACTCTGCCGTTTTGCTCAGGTGAAGCAGCTGATGTTACAAAATGGCTTCCAGCGGTCATCGTTCTCCTCATCACATCGATTATTCTCATTGTCCTGGTTTGGTTCGTGTCACATTTCAACATAATTTAACAATGTTTTGAGTTTTTGTCACAGTCATATCTGTATTTACAGGTATTTTAAATTTAGACGTCCACATTTGCAGCCAGCGCAGGTAAGAAAACAATGACTTTTGTATGTTTATCTGGCAACAATAAAGGAAAGTTTGCACCTACTTGTCGTCAGATGCTATTACATGTTTGATATGTTCCACAGTAAAGCATTAAATATACAGTTCATGCTTTATTACTGTGAGCGGGGGCAGCTAGCTCTCCACAGATCTGACCCAGTTGGCCTCGTGGTGTTAGTGAGGCAAATAAGTATTTGAACGCCCTGCGATTTTGCATGTTCTCCCACTTAGAAATCATGTAGGGGTCTGAAAGTTTCATCTTAGGTGCATGTCCACTGTGAGAGACATAGTCTAAAAAAAAATCAAAAAGATCCACTGTTGGAGCAATTACTAGAAAATGGAAGCAGCTAAACATCTCTCTCGGACTGGGGCTCCATGCAAGATCTCACCTCGTGGGGTCTCAATGATCCTAAGAAAGGTGAGGAATCAACCCAGAACTACACGGGAGGAGCTGGTGAATGACCTGAAAAGAGCTGGGACCATCGTTTCCAAGGGATTGTTAGTAAAACACATGGTTTAAAATCATGGCACAGAAGGTTCCCCTGCTTAAACCAGCACATGTCCAGGCCCGTCTTAAGTGTGACAATGATCATTTGGATGATCCAGAGGAGTCATGGGAGAAAGTCATGTGGTCAGATGAGACCAAAATATAACTTTTTAGTCTTAATTCCACTGGCCATGTATGGAGGAATAATGATGAGGACCATCCAAAGAACATCATCCCTACTGTGAAGCAGGGGGGTGGCAGCATCAGACTTTGGGGGTGTTTTTCTGCACCTGGGACAGGACGACGGCACTGTGTTAAGGAGAGGACGACCGGGGCCATGTATTGAGAGATTTTGGGGAACAACCTCCTTCCCTCAGAGCATTGAAGATGGGTCATGGCTGGGTCTTCCAACATGACAATGACCCGAGCACAGCCAGGAGAACCAAGGAGTGGCTCCGTAAGAAGCATATCAAGGTTTTGGAGTGGCCTAGTCTCCAGACCTAAACCCAAAAGAAAATCTTTGGAGGGAGCTCAAACTGTTTCTCAGCGACAGCTCAGAAACCTGACTGATCTAGACAAGATCAGTGTGGAGGAGTGGCCCAAAATCCCTCCTGCAGTGTGAGCAAACCTGGAGAAAAACTACAGGAAACGTTTGACCTCTGTAACTGCAAACAAAGGTGACTGTACCAAATATTAACATTGATTTTCTCAGGTGTTCAAATACTTATTTTCAGCAGTAACAAAGAAATAAATTATTTAAAAAATCATACAATGTGATTTCCAGATTTTTTTTTAGATTGTCTCTCACAGTCACATGCTCCTAAGATGAACATTTCAGACCCTCCATGATTTCTAAATGGGAGAATTTGCAAAATCACAGGGTGTTCAAATACTTATTTGCCTCACTGTATATGCTTGTACTGAGAAACATCCATGGAAACAAGCACTTAGAAGAAGAAGAAGAACCTTTAACTTACCCATAATCATCAGATTCTTTTTCTATTGCTTCTCAAGTTGATGAGTGACACGAATGAGCTCCTCGGTTTACGTTGCCAGATTCTACGTCTAAAATCACCTTGTGCGTCCCGTCAAATGACTTGTGCTCCATTTCCAAAGGTCCAAACCCTTGAAGAGGTTACACCACAGGAGCCAGCCCAAAGTGAAGATAGTCTCCACTACGGAGCCGTGACATTCAACTCAAAGAAGCCTCATGCCGTCATCAGCAGCTCACAGGAGGACACCGTGTACTCACAAGTCAAAAGGTCCAGCACTAACATCAGAGCGGCTGCAGAAACGGCCGATATATATGCACAAGTTCGGAAGACATAACTCAAAATTCTGTTCTTTACCTGCACGGAACTTCTAATGTGCTTTGAAAAGTTTGTAGTTTGGTTTTACTTCTTCTTAAACATACACTATGTAACTTTTCTGGTGGGTTGGTGCGCCCAGCTTGTCTTCATGTTGCTAAAAACACCTTGAAAAACTGTTAACTTAGCCTGGTGGCATCAGCTTTCTCCATGGACATAGACATAACTTTAATGCCATACAGTGGAACATTACAGGCAAAGCAATAACATCTCCCACAAGAAAAGTTACGTGCACCTTTATGATGAGTTAAAAGGCCGATGTGTGTGTGGAAAAGAACTAAAGGCCAAATACAAAGGCTGTAAAGACTAAAGATGTTAAAGAACCATAAACTGTGTAAAGATATATACAGTCTATGTGAAGAAGAAACAGGAAGCTGAGCTCACATATGATATTTTTAATCATTTTACTGTAAATAAAACTGTGAGATTAGATATTTTTACAAACTGTACAACAGTTGCATTTGTTGGTCCAACATTTTGTGTGTAAACATCGCCTAAAATTAAACAATCGAATCACAAATATAAAAAAGTGTAAAGGTTATGCATTTATTAGCCCTGGTTTAATCTGCTTAAATTCTATTTCATTTTGGATCTTGAACTAATATAAATTTAAATTGTTTTTTCTTCTTTTCTTTTTTTTAATCTGTAGAAGCCAATGAAAGCACCCAGACTCTCTTCTTCATGGGTGCCCAGTTTATATATACTATATATAAGTCCATATAAAACATTAAAAACAGGAGCAGGTGTGTGTATAAAAGGCCATGGCACCAAATTATCCAGTTTAGCTTGATCGTGAAACATATTTTATTTTTGTGAGTAAGTATAAGTAAGTATATCATGGGAAAACCTAGAGTGTCCTGGTGCCACGTGCACTGATGGACACCCTTGTGCTTGAACATGGTTGTTATGGACAAACTGTGACTAACACAGAAGTCCAATAACAGAACACCACTCGGGTTCAGATCAGGGAGGCCGTTCTCCCCGATCCCGCTCTCCAAGTCTCACTGTCAGTACCCACGTGGGCCTTGACGTCCCCCAGGAGAACAACAGAGTCCCTGGTCGGTTCACTGTCTAGTACCCCTCCCAAGGACCCCATGAAGGCCAGGTACTCTAAACTGCTGTTTGGACACAACAGTGAGAGACCTGTCCCCGACCCGAAGGCACAGAGACACAATTCACAATTTTATGTTTTTTTATGCCTCATGCCCCCCCTTCCCCTCTCGAGGAGTTGAGTTCCAGAGCCCAAGTTGTGCTCTGGAACTCAACTTCTTGACACGTGGGGAGCATGAGACATCAAAAAAATAAAATTGTGAAAACAAAACCCAGCTTACAATTAAGATTGTTTAACATTTTAACTGAACCACTGTTCCACCTCTGATGCCAAGTACCTTTGAGAGGTAGAGGTCGTCCCAGAGTGTGTTGGCAGCGCACAAACTCCTCCCCTTCTGATAATCGGTTCATAACAGCGGTTCCCATTCGAGTCATGATGCCCATACTGGCCACTACATAAGGCGAGTCTGTCACCTGAACACACACAATCACATCATTAGTTTGGTGTTTTATTATAGTAACTGACACATGGCTCCTGTACTTACCTGGACTCCATATTTGGTCAAAGGTGAACCCACTGGACCCATACTAAACGGGATTACATACATGGTCCGACCTGAAACGTGGAGAAATGTCTTATCATTATCTTATTTATATATTGTTAAATATAGATAAAAACTGTTCAAATCTCAAATGTATGTATCACTTATAATGTTTCACTTATTTCTAACCACCACTATAACCATCCATGTGTATAAGTTAAACAGGTATGTAATAAATGTACAGAAAGGAAAGAAAATATTTGAAAAGATACTACACTGCCTGGCCAAAAAAAAAGTAGCCATCTGGATTTAACTAAACAAATAGACCCGAGCCTATAGGTGCGAGTCAGGTCTAGGTTCAGCCACAGTCTGAGCTCAAAGAATGAGGTCAGCTGACACCTGAATATACTGAATGACCAGGTTATTCCATCAGTGGATTTTTTCTTCCCTGATGCACGGGCATATTCCAACATGACAATGCAGGATTCATGGGGTTCAAATAGTGACAGAGGTTCAGGAGCATGAGAATCATTTTACACATGGAGCCACCACAGAGCCCAGACCTTAACCCCAGTGAGAATCTTTGGGATGTGCTGGAGAAGCTTTGTGCACTCGACCATCATTAATGCAACATCTGTAAGAAACATTAATGCAACACTGGATGGAAATAAATCTTGTGACATTGCAGAAGTGAAATTGAAACAACGCCACAGCGAATGTGATGTAATCAAAGCTAAAGGTGGAACAACCAAACATTAGAGTGTGTGAGCTTTTTTTTTGGTAGCGAGACTTTTTTGGCCATGCGGTCTATGTTCCACCACTGCTTATGCCACTAGTCAGGAAGGGCCCAGAGATAAAACAGCACATTTGAACAATGATAGATGACAGATAGATCAGAGAGATATTTATTTATTTGGTTTATTTGACAGGGACAGTGCACATCAATGAACATTTCTGTAAATGTACCAGATTTAGCCAGAAAGGCTATTTTTCATCTGCTGTCCCTGGACAGATGGTGAAGAAGTCACCCTAAAATATAACAATAAAAGTTATGCAATATATTTAAAACAGTGCAAAATATAATCAACAGTACAGGCAAAGTAGTGAATACACTCAAACAGTAAAAGCCATTACACACACTATACATGACACACATACTCAGAAGAACACACACATTACATTAGAGCTCACAGCAACATAAACTAGTGGTCACAGGTTTGATGGGTTATTAGCCAGTTCTTTACATGTTTTTTGAACAGATCGTATGTGGGAATGTCTCTAATGTTACTGGGTACTGAGTTCCACTCCTGAGAGGCTCTAATGGAAAAGGCACTTTGGCTAAAGGTGCTTTTCCTCAGGGGAACTATGCAGTCCCCACGGGCTGCACCCCGAGTGAGGCGGAGCGAGGTGGACCTGGTGCAGATGAACTGAGAGAGTGGAGGAGATGACTGGCCGTGGACAATTTTGTAGGTCAAACAAAGATTTGAATACTTGATGAGGTTTTCCCAGTTTAACAGATAGTGTTTGTCCAGGATATTGCAGTGATGATGTCTTAAAGGTTTTTTGTCCAGTATCTTTATTGTCTGTTTGTAAAGTGATTCTATGGGTTTTAGTGATGTTTTGTTTGCTTGTGACCAAGTTGTTAAACAGTACGTGATGTGAGATAGGACCATTGAATGCATGAACATTTTTGCTAGCTGTAAGGATAGATGAGATCTGATGAACTAAATCTATACCATACATGGACGCTGACAGAAACAGACATTAAACACAACATAATGGACTCTGCTTCAGACCCACTGTAACATCAGCGCACAAAGATACAGTATTTAAACACCAAAGTGGCAGACAAAGTGCTTGTTGTAAAAATGCACAGCGGCCAGTTTAAAAGGTATAAAAGAGTTTCTTAGGCAACCAATAGAACACCGGAGAATCACCAGTCGCTCACTAAAAGTGCTTGTAAGTTAATTTAAAACGTTGTAGAGAGGACAATCTTAAGAACATTTCAAAGTTTGGTCCTCATTCTTTTGACCATTACAATGTCCACTGAGTCCTCCATGGTGATGCCCAGACTCCAACACACTACAACATAAAACACAGAGGCCACAGTGCCCTGATCGAACACATTCAGGAGCCTCCTGCTCTCCTCAAAGGATCTGAGTTTCCTCTGGACTGAGCCTGAAAACATCACTGTTCCTCCTCCAGTTCAGTCACTGTCCAGATGCACACCCAGGTACTGATAAGTTTCGACTATTTCAATAGCTCGCCCTTTGATGAGCACTGAGGAGACAACTTGTTTTTTCTTTCTAAAGTCAATAATTAGTTCCTGTGTTTTGCCACATTAAGCTCTAAAAAGAGAGAATCACAACAGCTAACAAAGAAGCTCATTTCCTTCCTGTAGGCCAGGCCGTCACCCTTGATGACCTGGCCTAAAGGGCAGTGTCATCTGATTTTTTTTTTTGCACATGACAAGAGTCAGAACTGTGCCTACAGTTGGCCATGTACAAAGTAAATAAAAATGGCAGTAAAACAGTGCCCTGTGGAGCTCCGGTGTTTGACATCATTGTCTCAGAATATCAGGTCTCACGTACAAAGGACGATTTAAAAGATCTAAAATGAGCCTGTTTTTTCCAGGTGTTGGTAGATGGTGTGGAGCCTGAACAGTAAGGCATCATCTACACACCTTTCCTGTGGGCAAATTGTAGCGTGTCCTGCAGTGATGCTACTTGTTTCCTTAGCCGACCCAAACTCTTCCAAAGGATATTGTAACGTGTGATGTTAGTCTAAGATTAGACAAGGTACCAGTCACATTAGGCTTCATGAGGATAGTCACTAAACAGGAAGTGTTCCACAGAGAAAGAATTGTAGGACTTTATAAAGATTGCTTAAAGATAAGACAACATAGACACAAGTTGCTCAGCTCAGACTATGAGGGTGTGTGGATGAACTCCATTTAACCCTTGTTAGGATTCAGGTGCCTCAGGTGCTGCTGGACATCACTGACACTAAAACTGATTCCAGGACAAGAGTCTTAATTAAAAGGGCGGAGTCCCCGGGGAAGACCCAGGACTCGCTGGAGGGACTATGTCTCTCTAGCCTCGGAACGCCTTGGGGTCCCACCGGAGGAGCTGGAGGACGTGTCTGAGGTGAGGGAAGTCTAGGAGTCTCTGCTTAGACTGCTGCCCCCGCGACCCGCACCGGATATGGGTGGAGTTTTCACTACCGTCAACAGCAAGAATTGACTACACTTTTTGATATTTGTGTGCAGCGCTTTAAGGGGGCCAGGACTCAGGACCACCACTTGCTAGAAAGTAAACTTTTTCTTATTGCGGCTTTGACCTCTCTAGTCACCCATGGTTATTATTAACAAAAACTTTCCCCTGCATACAGGGTAGCACTAAAACAACGCAGAAAATGATGCAGCAAGTCACTTTATCTGAAATGTAATCCACATCCTCATGATCACTGTTGCAAACCAGACCGTGCACTCGTGATCCGACTGCCCAAGTGGAGGGAGGGCAGAGGAAAACCAAACCTCCTTTCATATTCGTTTCCAACATGTCAATTGTCTTCTTTCCCTTCATGAGACATTTAACCATTTGTCTAAAAGAGCCAACGCCTTAAAAATGAAAGAGAGAAATGATTAAAATCCCCTGTAATAATAAACAATGCGTCTGGGAAAGGTAGTATTGACTTACTGCCAGAAGCTCAATGTCTCAGTCATGTTTTCTGGACATAGCTAACCTGCTAGCCGCAGCATTCTAAACAGGAAGTGAGCATGTGCGCGCTTCCAGCTCCATCAATTCTGGCTCCAATTCACTTTACACTGAAAAACTGTGGTCCCTCTCTCTGTACCTGCTGCTGTCAGACTCGTCATTTTGGTCTTAAAATGTTCATATTAACCCTCTACATGATTCGTACTTTTATTTCGCTATGTTGTGCGTAAATCAATATATGAACATTAATAACAGACAAATCAGGTCCTTCTTTCCCCGAGGTCGCTCCTGCTAGCATTGACAGTGTTGCTAAGCGGCCGCTCCCTCCTAAACCAGTGGTGCTAACAGGAAGAGGCTTTACCTTCAACAGCCTCTCTCGGGATTGGCTCTTTGGTTGCTATGATACTCACAGTCGAAATTCCAAATATGGAACTTTTTTCCCAATTGTATCTGTGATGGAAATTTAAGTATATTCATGCTGTGTCTTTAAATGCATTTGATCTGTGTCTGTCTGCCAGACCCAGTCGAGACATTAACATGTGTGAAGCTCTGTCTCCATCTCTCATGAAACTCGTTGTTGTTCTACCTGTCTAAGTGGAAAAGTTCATTATCATATGGGTGTGAAACAAAAGTCACTCTGCTTTGAAATGTATGTACTTTGTCATTCTGGTATAAAATAGTCAGAGCTGGGATGCTCAGGGGACTGGAGGGACTTGCTCGGGGAACTTGGTGTGGGACTTGGTGGGGAGACGCCGAAAGGCTGCCAGTCGGTGGCCAGGGCAGGCCTGGGCCCTGTCCTGTCTGTATCTGCTGTAACAAACAATAAACCTCTTGTCTGTATTTCAAATACTCACCGAGCCTCGCAAATGGATTACTTTTTATTGAGAATTGTAATTTTTTCCACAACAGTATCTACTGCATAACTTTAACAAAATATACACTGTTAAAACATTGTAACAGAGACAGAGGTAACAATATAATTTTTACATCCATAGTCTATAAACCAGAGAACAGTGATTCGTTGTACATAAAGTGGGATATTACAGTTTAATGATTCGGTGTTTGGGCAGGTTAATTTTAATTAACCTGCCCAATATAATAATATAATATAATAAAGTCATAATAATAATATGATAATAATGTATTATTATTATTATTCTTTTTGTCTGGAAATAACTGCACATTCCTTTATTCAATGTAACTTTCATGCCAGTGCTGCAGTTTCAACATTTGAACATGTATTGCGTAGCAGTGCATGATGGGATATAGCGGTGCATGAAGTGTGCTCTGATGCATGCTTCGGCTACGGTCGATCTCCATGGTAACACAAGGCATATTTTCGGTCGCATTTGTCAGGTGCATGAAATGGGACAGGCCTTGTCACGCCGGAAGTTACATAAGTGCTCTTCGATGCACATTCGAACGGTCCATTTGGCGAAATGAGACACGGCCTAAGTCATCTGTCTGCTCCTGCCTGGGCGTGGCTCAGTGATGTGCAGCCAGGTGAGGAAGGTGAGGTCATCACAGGGAAAAAATAAAACTTTGCCAAATATTTTAATTCTTTTTTTCAATTCAAAGTCGCTGAATTTTTACTTTTACCATTCAGATACTGAGAAGAGAAGCGCGGTGAGGCACAGGCCGGTCGTGCCTCATATGGACTGACTGTGCTGTGCCCTCAGTAGTGACGCTGCTGTGGCTGTGAAAAGGTGCAGGGTGAGGCATGCAGTTACCTTGCCTCGTGTTAGGGGGCGCTCTTGAGCCAAGAGCTTCTTGCAACTCCTACAGAATAGTGACAGCAAGATACAATTTAGAGTTAGCAAATCAAGTTTATCAATCCGTTCACTTTTTTGTTGTTGTTTGGCCCTACTTTTTAAATGGAGGAAGATACATATTAAAGCTCAAGCACTTTTCTAAACTGGACTTTGGGTCAGAGCAGGAGGTTATAATTTAAGGACCAACGCTAAAGGAGCTAAATGGTTTGCTCCAGACGACGGGACAAAAGACTCGCTCTTTTCAAACAGAGTGGGTAACATGAAAAGGCTGCAATACAAAACTTTTTAATTCATATTAGAACTATTTTAGAACTATTTTATACGGAATTCTTTTTTATTCTGGCCCCAAGTCACCAAGAGAGAAATTGTGCTGAGGCTAAATGTACGACACCTGGTTTATATGTTTGTAAATCTGATTGTGACGACATCAGTGCCTCATGAACCTCACACACGTCACTGCTGTGGCTCCTGACTCCACACCTGCCTTCAGTCTACACTCTACCTCAGTATAAGAGGAACAGCTCCACAGCCACTCCTCGCCAGTTTGTTGAACTACATTATTAATCAGCAGTTCTTCACTTTTTTTTTTTCAATATTTTGGATTCCCTGTGCTTTTTCCCTGTGCTTGTCCCCCTGCCAATTCTATCACGTAATCATTTTGACCACACTTCTCTCTTCTGCTTTTGGGTCCTATATCAAACCGTGGCAGTGTACTCTGAACACATATTCTCAGTACATGTATTTGGTTACTTCTTACTCCTACTCCTTAGTAAACGCACATGCCATACTGTCGAGGAAGCGCTCCCGTCGAGCTCTGTGCCAGTCCAACTCGCTCATCCAGTCGCTGACTTTTGACCTCCTTTTGACCCTCCTTTCTGTTTTACTTTCAACCCGAGCCCCGTCCTTTGGGTCTCTCTGTGCCAACCAGCTGAGACACAACAATATACTCTTGAATTTGGATTTGGGTCTGTGCTGTTTTTCCCATTTATACAAGATTTCAACCTATATTTAAGACCAAAGCATTATTATATGAACCTACATATGAACATATAAGGTATACATTTATTTTACTAGCTTAATGATTTGTTCTAAATTTATTTGCTGTAAGACCATTGATTCTAAGATGCTGGTATATTTTTGATCTATTGTTAATAACTTACGATATCCGTGACTCACTGTTATAATTTGCATACAGAGGCTAAAACTAATAGAACGCCCTTTTCTGTCAAAAGAGGTAGTGGTGAAATGGGGAAGAACAGAAGCAGCCACAGAGTGAGGAACAGTTCAGATGTTTAGTAACTTTCTCAGTCATTGTGGGAGAGGAGACGGTTACTTAAGGTAAGACTAAACCAGCTTTATACAAATGACACTATTTTATAAAAAAAATATCATTCTCACGTGACTGAAGTTAAAGGTGCACTAACTCTTCTGGTCTGGGGTCCACCACCTGCTTGTCTCCATGGAGATGTTATTGCTGGTTTCAGATACATCACAACATTTTATAGGACAATATTATTTAATACTGACAGGCACAGCTGAAATTAATAGTTTCAAAATGCAGATTTTTGTTGTGAGTTCAGTGAGTTCTTGGGTTTAGTGAATAATAGAAATGATCAGGTTCAACATTTGTGAATTTACTATTTATTTAATGGCAAAGTGCAGTGTCTTTTGATAAATCTGTCTCTTGGCTCCATCTGGGAGAAGGACATCATCATATTCTAGAGCATGAAAACCACCAGTTTCTTTGTCTGGATGATATTAAACTTAGTACCTTGGAAACATGCATTCTTACAGTGAGCAGGGTCGCCTCTCCACAGATCTTTACCTTCCACAGCCTCGCTCTAGATTGGGTCTTTGGTCGCTCTGATGTTTGTAACTCGGCTCCAATTTGGCCCCTATAACTGCTCTGGCCTCAATGAGCTTCATTTGACTGGAGCCGAACGCTGTGGGTGACGCCTTAGTCCACTTCTTTATACAGTCTATGATCAGTGATGGGACTTTCGGCTCTTTTATGGGATCTTTTTGTCCATTCATTTCAAAGAGCCATTAACAAGACTGTGCTGTTTCTTGAGTCAGTTCAGCGTTAATTATATAAATATAAAATATAAATATAAAAATGCATACAAATAAGAAAAAGACTTGGTTCTTTTAAAAAATTAGATCCGGTTCCATTTGTTCACGCTAAGGAGCCATTCAAAAGAGCCGATTCTTTCACAAACGCCACATCACAATCTATAATTTCAACCAAAGAGATAACATCTCCATAGTAGACTCTCAAAAAAAAGCGTTTGGCCTAAATAATGCACCTATAAACACCTTAAAAATAAAATAAACTTTTGTTTTTACATGGAAATAAAATATGACTTAGATATTGTTTTTTTGAAATGTGTTAAAATAGAAATGGTATGAAAAGATTCTCTTCCTCTAGCAGGAAACACGGTACATTGAGCACATTTGGAGACTAAGTGTGAAGAGGAAGTTTAACATTTGTGAGTTTGTCCTCTGGTCTGATGAGGTTAGATTTAATATTAAGTACTTCAATAATGACAATAATTCATAAAATACTTCAGAATATGCAGATGAGTACTGCTGTGTTGTGTTTGTTGTAGCAGAGAAGCATGGCAGCAGCAGTGAGATGTATCAGTGTGTTAACTCCAGTGGTTCTACTGTTACTGCTTTGTCCAGGTAAGAGAATTATTGATGCTACATGTTCAAAAACTTTAAATACAAAAAGTATTTTATTTTTTAAACGAGTAAATATTTGCTTACAGTTGTCCTGGGTGATTGCTATAAGGCATCAAACAATCGGTTGAATGTCACGACGCCAAAGTTTCTTGAAGCTCTGAGTGGATCATGTTTAAAAATCCCCTGCAACTTTACACCTTATGAGTCTTATGATTCACCAGTGTTTGGTGTTTGGATTAAAAGTGATCCTAATTTTGGCAAATATCCAGAAAATGTGATCTTTAACAGCAGTCTGAAGAACAACATATATCCAATGGAAATTACTGGAGACCTGAAAAAGAAAAACTGTACGACTTTGTTCAATGATTTAACCTCAGAATATTCAAACAAGTATTTCTTCAGGATTGAAACCAACACTTTTAAAGCTACAGCTGTTTGTGACCCTCTTGACATAAAAATCAGTGGTAAGTACTTTATATATTCTGTGTGTGGTTCATGGTTAAGTAAAGATGTCAGATAGTTATCAGGTCACACTTGAATCTAGGTGATATTAAGTGTCTATTACAGCAAGAAAAGAAAGGCCCTAGTTAAACGTATGGGCCCAATTTTCTACAACAAACATCATTTAAAGACAGTGATGCATTTTTACATTTTATTTCTCCTTGTTTATAATATTTCTGCAGACTCTCCCTGGAGCCCCACAATAGAAGTCTCTGGTAAACAGACAGAGACAGAGGTGGTGACTATAACCTGCTCAGCTGTCACTCCCTGTCCACACGCCCCTCCTCAGCTCACATGGGACCTCCACCAAGGCACTGCCCACATCACAGAGACCAACGGGACATTTAGCACTAAAATCACACAGAACATCACTCTGACAGACGCCCATGATGGACTAATGATAAAGTGTAATGCAGAGTATCCTGTGAGTGGAGGAGTCAAAATGGCCGACAGTGACGTGACTCTCAGTGTCTCATGTGAGTGAAACACACTGATGGATTCAGTCTGTTCTGGTTGGTACATTGGTCTGCGTCTATGAAAGGTCCACTGTTTAACTTTGAGAGTGTAGAATGGACCAACTGCTTGTTTCCACAGAGATGTAATTTCTTTGTCCGATATGTTCCACAGTATGACATTAAACTTCCCTGTGTGTCTCAGATGGTCCTAAAAACACCTCAGTGGAGGTCAGTCCGTCCGGTTCACTGTCAGCAGGTCAGTCAGTGACGCTGAGCTGCTCCAGCAGAGCCAAGCCTCCTGTCCAGAACTTCACCTGGTTCAGACACAGCTCACAGGGACCAGCCAAAGTCGGCCAGGGACACACGTACAGCTTCAACTTCACTGAAGAGGGACAGTACTATTGTGTGGCCTCAAATACACTTGGAAATGAATCATCTCCAGACATTACACTGAGTATAACAGGTACATGACCAATCTAAGCAGACACTTGAATGTAATTATACTTCAGTGCAATAGTGACTTTACTTTCTTGTATATCATTTAAATCCATGTTTTGGGCAGAATCAAACTCCTCTTCTTCTATACCGTGGGAGGCCATTCTTGGGGCAGGTGTTGGACTCATAATAATTTTCTTCCTGGCTGTGATTTTTATGTAAGTTTTATGAATCAAGTCTTGAAAAGTTGGTTTTACTCTTGGACTTTACTGTGCTATAAATCCATAACTTGAGTTAATATTCATGCAATGAAAATCCAACCCTCCAATATCAAAAATATATGGCATGTAGCTTAAGTCTTTTGACGTCTAACAACAATAAATAATGTGTAAACTTGTATGCACTAATTTACATGTTTGTCTGTCTTCTTCCTCTTGCATTTTGTTTCCTTATTCAGACTGAACTGCCACAAAAGTAACACATCTTTCTAGTCTTGCTGTCTGTGTATTTCTTTATACATGACTTTTAGGATTATATATATATATATATATATATATATATATATATATATATATATATATATATATATATATATATATATATATATATATATATATATATATATATATATATATGTATATATATCTCCTCCTCACCCTCCGCAGGTGGTCTTATCCCCCTCTTTTCCACGCTCAGGTCCTCTAACACAGAGGCCTGGGAGCTTGAGGGTTCTACAGTATCTTTGCTGTTCCTAGTACTGCACTTTTCTGGACTGAGATGTCTGATGTCTGGGATCTGCTGTAGCCACTCCTCCAGTTTGGGGGTCACTGCCCCGAGTGCTCCGATGACCACGGGCACCACTGAGGCCTTCACCTTCCAGGCCTTCTCCAGCTCTTCTTTGAGCCCCTGGTATTTCTCTAGTTTCTCATGCTCCTTTTGCCTGATGTTCCCATTGCTTGGTACTGCGATGTCCACCACAACGGCTTTACTCTGTTGTTTATCCACCACCACTATGTCTGGTTGGTTCGCTATCACTATTCTGTCAGTCTGTATCTGGAAGTCCCACAGGATCTTGGCTCGATCATTCTCCACTACCTTTGGAGCCGTTTCCCACCTTGACCTGGGGGTTTCCAGTCCGTACTCTGTACAGATGTTTCTGTACACTATGCCTGATATCAGCCACTTCAGTTATGTTCCGGTGGTACAGCCCATGAATGGCTTGTCCTTCCATGATGGTTCCTCCAGCTCCTTTTCCTCTGCACTCCACTGTCTGAGACATTCACTGAGCACGTCATCTGTTGGGGCCTTGTCTTGGATGTGGTCTGTATCTCCTCCTTTGGCCAGCTTATGATCTGATTACTGTTTATTGCCTGGGTCTTGTTCTTGCCATTGAGCTGACTCCTTAGGACTTGCCTTACTCATCTGAGGTATTTGGCCGTGGCTGCTTACCTTGTTTCCTCTTGTTGCCATTTGCTTGTGGGATACCAAGGTACTTGTAACTGTCCTCAACATCTGCTATTGTCCCTTCTGGGAGTGAGACCCCTTCTGCGTGGACTACCTTCCCTCTCTTTGTCACCATCTGGCTACACTTCTCAAGCTCGAATGACATTCCAATGTCTGTGCTGTAGATCCTGGTGGTGTGGATCAGTGAGTCGATGTCTCGCTCATTCTTAGCGTACAGCTTGATGTCATCCATGTAGAGGAGGTGACTGACGCTGGCCCCATTCCTGAGTCGGTATCCATAGCCAGTGTTGTTGATGATTTGGCTGAGGGGGTTCAGACCTATGCAGAACAGCAGTGGGGACAGTGCATCTCCTTGGTATATGCCACATTTCAGATCAGAATCAGAATCAGAAGAAGTTTTATTGCCATTGTCCGTGAGCAGAGCTCACAGACTAGGAACTTACTTCAGAGATAAAGTGCGACATACAACAACACACACAAAAAAACACACTAAATAAATACAAATAAGGGCATGCAGGAGGTAGAAATATATGCAATAGTAGAAATATATACAATAGTGGCATCAAAACAACAACAGTGCAACATGGGTTATTAAGGTGACCAGTGTTATGAAATGTCCAGTTTAGTGCAGGTTTATGTAATGTTCATGAGGGAAACAGCAGAGGAGAAGAAACTGTTCTTATGACGAGAGGTTCTGGTCCTGATGGACCGTAGCCTTCTGCCAGAGGGAAGTGGCTGAAATAGTCCATGTCCAGGGTGAGAAGTGTCAGCTGCTGTACGACCTGCTCGCCCCCGAGTCCTGGAGGAGTACAGGTCCTGGAGAGATGGAAGGCCGCAGCCAATCACCTTCTCAGCAGAGCGCACAATGTGCTGCAGTCTCTGTCTGTCCCTGTGGCCCCAGCGAACCACACAGTGATGGAGGAGGTGAGGATGGACTCAATGATGGCCGTTTGATGGTCACTTGTGCAAGTGGCTTGCCATTTGCCTCAAGGGTGGTTTTCCCCAACCTCATCAAGTTTGCAATGAAGGCTCTTAGAGTCCTGTTGATGTTGTATAGCTCCAGACATTCAGTGATCCATGTGTGTGGCATTGAGTCGTAGGCTTTCTTGTTATCAATCCAGGCAGTGTACAGGTTGGTCTTCTGGGTTCTGCAGTCTTGGGAGACTGTTCGGTCGACCAGGAGCTGGTGTTTGGCTCCCCTGGTGTCTTTGCCAATGCCCTTCTGTGCTGTGCTCATGTATTGATCAATGTGCCCATTTAGCTTAGCTGCGATGATGCCTGACATATGTATATATATATATATATATATATATATATATATATATATATGTATATATATATATATATATATATATATATATATATATATATATATATATATATATATAATCTCCTCCTCACCCTCCGCGGGTGGTCTTTATCCCCTCTTCTTCCACGCTCGGGACCTCTACCAGAGGCCTGGGAGCTTGAGGGTTCTACAGTACCTTTGCTGTTCCTAGTACTGCACTTTTCTGGACTGAGATGTCTGATGTTTTTCCTGGGATCTGCTGTAGCCACTCCTCCAGTTTGGGGTCACTGCCCCTAGTGCTCCGATGACCACGGGCACCACTGAGGCCTTCACCTTCCAGGCTTTCTCCAGCTCTTCTTTGAGCCCCTGGTATTTCTCTAGTTTCTCATGCTCCTTTTTCCTGATGTTCCCATCGCTTGGTACTGCGATGTCCACCACAACGGCTTTGCTCTGTTGTTTATCCACCACCACTATGTCCGGTTGTTCGCCATCACCATTCTGTCAGTCTGTATCTGAAGTCCCACAGGATCTTGGCTCGATCATTCTCCACTACCTTTGGAGGCGTTTCCCTCCTTGACCTGGGGGTTTCCAGTCCGTACTCTGCACAGATGTTTCTGTACACTATGCCCCCACTTGGTTATGCCGCTCCATGTTTGCTTTCCCTGCAGCATCTTACACCCTGCAGTTATGTGCTGGATTGTCTCAGGGGCCTCTTTGCACAGCCTACACCTTGGGTCTTGTCTGGTGTGTAGAGATCTGGGCCTCTATCGCTCTTGTGCTCAAGGCCTGCTCCTGTGCAGCCAGGATGAGTGCCTCTGTGCTGTCCTTCAGTCCAGCTTTCTCAAGCCATTGGTAGGATTTCTTGATATCAGCCACTTCAGTTATGTTCCGGTGGTACATCCCATGCAGGGGCTTATATATATATATATATATATATATATATATATACATATATATATTTTATTTATTTATTTATTTATTTATATATAGATAGATAGATAGATAGATAGATAGATAGATAGATAGATAGATAGATAGATAGATAGATAGATAGATAGATATAAATATATATAATATATCATGTCATGTTTTTTCCCAGGTTTGTCAGATCAAAACGTGAGGCTTCAAAAAAATCACAAGTGAGTATTTAAAATGTGATGAGAAAAGATAAGGGTCAAATGACTGTTCAGTGTCTTGTTTTACAGACAGGAGCATCTGTGGAGACTGATAAGGAAGAGGAAGAAGTGCATTATGGGGAAATCGACTTTTCTAATTTGAGCCCTAAAAACGTCTTAAACCCAGAACAAGAGGAGTCCGTGTACTCCCAGGTCCAAGTATCAAAAGCTGAAAATGCCACTGCACAAGTCCCTGGTTTAGATGAACTCTATGCACAAGTAAAGAAGAAGTGACAATGTGCTTCTGTCTCCAAACTAAACCTGATCATCAGTGACCGGCGTGCATCACTAGCAGGTCTTACAGCTGCCAAAAAAATTGTAATATGCCCCGGGAAGTCAGTTCAACCTCTAACTGTGAAAGGATGTTTTTTATTCTACACAGAAATAATTGAACTGGAGCTTCCTGCTGGATGCTTTTATCACACTGAATATTCATGGACGATTCACAGTATGTGCACGCTCAGCTTTCTATTATGTGTATAATGCAATTTCTACTGGTGCCTTTAGATGGAGGAATGTTACAATTACTTTTTAGAGGGAAATCAAACCTGGACGGGATTACTTTAATTATTTTACTTTTTTTTTAATCAAGGTATGTTTATTTAGTTTTTAAATTATCAAATACAATCAAAAACAAATAAAACAAGAACTAATAATACAGAAACAATACAAATATAAATTCAAAAAAAAAACCCCAGAAAAACAAAGTGTAAAACAAAACCCACAGAGAAAATAAAAAACCCACCCACCCTGTCACCGCACACAAGTAAAATATTTACACCAGGTGCTGTATTTGTTCACATGCTACTATACTGCAGCCTATTTTCTTAAAGAGCTGGGTACAGCTGTAAGAAACGGCCCCAAGTCTTCTCAAATGCATTGACATTTTGATTGAATGAGAGTCTGATTTTTTCTAGCTTCAGACAGGACATAACATCCTGTAACCACTGTGAATGTGAAGGAGGGTTAACATCCTTCCACCTGAATAGAACAGCTCGGCGTGCCATAAGTAATGCGAAGGCCAAAGAATATTTTTTGTGTCGCACTAAAAATATACATGACCCTCCAAAACACCAAAAAGGGCCAATATAGGGTTTGGTTCCACCCTAATATTAAATATCTGGGACAGAGTGTTAAAAATGTTCCTCCAATAGGTTTGCAGGTGTGAGCATGACCAAAACATATGGCCAAGAGAGGCTTCAGTCAGGCCACATCGAATGCACAATGGGCTAACTTCAGGGTACATGGAAGACAGCCTGGCCCTTGAAATATGCGCTCTGTGTACAACTTTGAATTGAATTAGGCGATGGCGAGCACAGAAGGAAGATGAATAAACAAGTTGGAGAGCAGAGGACCAGACATCATCCGATATGACAAGACCCAAGTCGTCCTCCCAAGCGTTTTTGAATGTATCCATAGGTGAGTTTTTAAGGTCTAGCATAATATTATACAACTTGGAGATGAGGCCTTTGGATGGCTTATGCGACAATATTTCATCCACAATACTGGCTTTGAGTAGCAGTTTGTATATTGGACAGTTGCGTGTTAAGGAAGTGTCGTATCTGAAGATGACGAAAAAAATCTGAATTTGAAAGGTGAAACTTCTCTTTCAGCTGCGCAAATGAAGCTATGGTGCCATCTATCAAAAGATCTTTAAAACGTTTGGCTCCCTCTACATGCCATTTCCGAAAACTCGCATCCATGATTGACGGCTGAAACAAATGATTGTTAAGGATAGGGCTCCATAGTGAAAAACTTGCCAGGCCAAAGTGCTTCCTGAATTGCCCCCAAACCTTCAGAGAGTGTTTGACAACTGGGTTATCAAATAATGTAATGGAGGGTAAAGGTAGGGCAGACCCCACTGAGGCCAAGGGGGACAGTTTCTGTGTGAAAAAAGTTCCAATGCAACCCAGTCAGGACAGTCGGGCTGATCATAATGGTAGGACCAATGCACCAAACATCTCAGGTGGGCCGCCCAATAATAAAAAACGAAAATTGGGCAAAGCAAGGCCCCCCCTGAGTTTAGATTTTTGGAGATGAATCTTGTTTAACCGTGGACGTTTGCCCTGCCAAACATAGGACGTTATGAGTGAGTCCAACTGTTGGAAGAAACTGTGAGGAATAAAAATGGGCAATGTTTGGAAAAGATATAAGAATTTTGGTAGGATTACCATTTTTACAGAGTTTACACGGCCCACTAGGGACATTGACAAGGGTGACCATTGAGACATCAGTTGCCCGGCCTGGTTCAATAGAACCGTAACATTCTCTTTAAACAGGTCCTTGTGCTTTTTGGTGACAATAACCCCGAGATACAAAAACTTATCATATTCAACCTTGACGTTTAAATTGGAAAGATCCAAGATCCGCGCCTTGTTGTTAATCGGAAATAGCTCACTCTTTTTGATGTTTAATTTGTAACCTGAAAGAGTGCCAAAATTATCAAGCAGCGCTAGAGCAGTAGGAATAGATTCAATAGGATTGGACACATAGAGCAGGAGGTCGTCAGCATAAAGAGAGACCCCTGTGCTCCACACCCCCCCTCCAAACCCCAGACAAGTCATTGCAGGTACGAAGCGCTATAGCAAGTGGTTCTATAGCCAAGTCAAAGAGCATGGGGCTTAAAGGACACCCTTGACGGGTGCCACGGTACAGTCTGAAGGGCCTGGACAGTTGGGGAATTAGTACGGATCATGGCAGTGGGGTGGGAATAGAGCATACGGATCCATGAGGTAAAGGTGGGTCCAAATCTGAATTTGTCTAGCACAACAAAGAGATACGGCCACTCGATACGGTCGAAGGCCTTCTCTGCATCTATAGAAATTACACACTCAGGCTGGTCTTCCTGGGCAGAGTACAAGATGTTGAATAGACGTCTAATATTAAAGTATGACTGCCTGTTTTTAATAAAGCCAGTTTGGTCTTTGGATATAATGGTTGGGAGGATATTTTCCAGTCTGAGAGATAACGCTTTTGCCAGGACCTTGGCATCCGTATTGAGAAGAGATATGGGTCTGTATGAAGAACAGTTTGTCACGTCTTTTCCTTTCTTAGCTATGAGTGTAATACATGCCTCCGAGAAGGACTGGGGTAGATGACCCAGTTTACAGGATTCTAAGAGAACAGAGCACAATAGAGGTGACAGTAGTTTTGAAAATTTTTTGAAAAAAATTCTGATGGAACCCGTCTGGGCCAGGACATTTGTTTGACTGCATTGAATCTATGGCTTTGACTATTTCCATTTCAGAAATCGGCTCTTCCAGTCTTTTTGTAAAATCTGTTGAAATTGTAGGAATGTTTAGCCCGTCAAGAAAGGAATGAATCGTATTTAAATCTGAACTGAATTCCGAAGTGTACAGTTGAGTATAGAACTCTTTGAAGGCAGTGTTGATTTCTGTGGGATCTGTGGTGACCTGATCAGTGCCCATTTGGATCTTTGGAATGGCTTGTTTGGATCTGAAACCCCTAAGCTGATTAGCTAGTAATTTGTCTGACTTATCTCCGTACGTATAAAACCTGGTTTTATTTTTCAGGAGCAGTTGTTCAACCCGGTAGGTAGTGAGCAGGTCAAATCTAGCTTTTAATTCAACTCGTTGTTTATATAGGTCAGAACTTTTATTTTGAGAGTATTGTTTGTCTATTTCACCTATTCGACGCAAAAGGTCACTTTGTTCCTGATTTGAGTTGCGTCTCATCCTGGCTGTGTATGCAATGATTTGACCACGCAGGTAAGCTTTCAAAGTATCCCATAGGGTGAGATAGGAAATATCCGGAGTAGTGTTTGTGTCCAGGAAAAAGGTTATTTCCCTTCTCAATAGTCTCTACAAACTTGGCATCTGACAGCAAGGTTGAATTAAAGCGCCACTGCCTACATACAGGAGGGAGGCCAGGTAGCAGTACAGATAGGGTAACAGGTGCATGATCAGATATAACAATTGGTTGGTACTCACAGGAATGAACAAAGGGTATGAGTTGATTGTCTAAAAGGAAGTAGTCAATCCTAGAGTATGAATGGTGCACTTGAGAGAAAAAAAGAGAATTCTTTGTCATTTGGGTGCAAAAATCGCCAAACATCACAAACACCAAAATCCATAAGAAAATCATTGATGAGACAGGCCGACTTATTCACTGCACCGGGATTACCTGAGGACCTGTCCAGAATCGGGTCCAACCAGCAGTTAAGGTCGCCGCCAAGGATGAGATGATAAGTGTTCAGATCTGGCAATGACGAAAACAAACGTCTGAAAAATTCTGTGTCATCCACATTCGGGGCATACACATTAACTAAAACACCAATGTATTATATAATTTGCCTGAGAGAATTACATATCGACCATTATTGTCTGATACTGTATTATGTGGTTCAAAAGAATATCTTGAGAAATAAGAATTGAAACACCTCGTGCCTTGGCCTGAAATGTGGAATGGAAAGATTGCCCGGACCAGCGCAGCAAACGACTCAGGTCTGAGGTGCGCACATGGGTTTCTTGTAGGAAGACTATCTTGGACTTGAGATGTTTCATATGCGAGAAAACCTTCTTCCGCTTCACAGGGTGGTTCAGACCCCTTAACGTTCCAGCTCACTACATTAAGACTATTCACCATAGTGCATGTTTAGAGGGGTATGAAATTGTTCCCAACAACCTGGTGACGAGCAGTAGGGAGAGTGACCAGCACATCCCCCAAAAGATTTTAAGATGGCAGCAATGTTTGCGGCGACAGGTACCCAGCCCCCCACCCCTCCCAAAAAAGACAGCTGCTATTAAAAGAAAAATAAAAAAAAATAAAAAAGCAGCAAGCTCCATAAATTATAAAACTTCAGATAGCCCGTCCTCCTTATGATGCTTAACAATCGAACTACAAAGGCTCCAGCATTAGAATCAAATTAAAATGGTAGCCCCTTTAATAGGATAAATGTACCATAGCAAATAAAATCTAATAGATAATACTCTAAACATATTATAACGGCACCCCCAACAAAAGACCAACGTGCTATTTACAATTGTTACTACTACTTCGTAAGATAATAAACATGCACAACTAGTATTTATAGTTATCAAAATTAGATAGTAAGCATGTAGCCCTGAACAGTCACCAAAGACAAAGTGGAAACAAATTATGGCTATTTGCATTGCCAATCGATTAACAGGAACACTGGCAAGTAAACATAAAGGAAAAGGTTAAATCTCCAGTAACGGTGTTTTTACCGTGATTCGCCCCGTCCTCCGACAGACAAGGTAAGTTCAGGGAGAGTTCAGTTTTTCCATCTATATGGGACCGGGCTGTCGGGAGGTATGATCGTCAATGTATTTTTGTGCCTCCTCAACACTGCCGATCCACTTCTTGACACCGCCGGGCAGCGTCAGGCGGAGACGAGCCGGGTAGAGCAGAGCGGGCTTTAGTCCCCGTTTGTAGAGCTCCGCCATCACATCTCTGTATTGTACTCGTTGGGACATGATTTCAGCGCTGTAATCCTCCACGACACGTATCTGCTGGCCATGGTAGTCCAACATCCCCCTGCGTCGTGCTTCTCTGATGAGGCGGTCTTTCGTTTGGTACCGGTGCAGGCGGAGAATGACTGGCCGCGGCCGCGCACCACCTGGTCCCGGTCTCACTGCCCCTATGCGATGAGCCCTGTCGATCTCCGGCGGGGATGGCAATGTGTCCTGCCCAAATACTTCTTGGAGCAGCCGTGAGAAAAAGTCAGTAAGGTTACCCCCCTCTGTAGACTCCGCCAAGCCAAGAACACGTATATTTTGGCGTCTGCTACGGTCCTCTAAGTCAATAACTTTAGCCTTAAGTTTCGTGTTGTCATCCCGGAGAGCGGAGACGGCATTTTCAAGTTCGCTAACGCGTTGGCTAATGTCGTCAGACGAGAGCTCCAAAGAGGATATACGCTGGTCGTGGTCGTCCACCAAAAGTTTATACTGGTCTAGTTTAGTTTCAAGTCCAGTTAGCGAAGCCTTGAACTCAGCAGAGAGACTTTCACGGTGCTTTTCCAGTAGAGCTGAAATGGCTTCTATGGACGAGCTAGCGCTAGCACTCGCCTCTTCCTTCTCGGCAGTTCTTTGGCTCTTAGGCGGCATTGTGAGAGATATTATGTTCACGGTTGGGTCAAATGGGTGCTAAAATTGTTCCCCAAAAAGGCAAAGAAAGACTCAGGTTAAGATTATAGGGGGCTAAATGAGAAAAAAGTTCGAATTCTGCTGGAGCACACTCGCACCACGTCTACTCCATGCAAGCTACCAACCGGAAGTCCCCAATTATTTTACTTTTTAATAAAAATTGTATTATATATTGGAATCCTTTTTTCTGGTAGGCATGATTTTGTATATTTATTATGATTATGATTATTATGATTATGATTATGATTATGATTATGATTATGATTATTATTATTATTATTATTTATATTATTTATATTATCATATTGTGTTATTACTATATGTATATTTTTAATCCATACTGTGTATTATTATTCTTTTTTTCTTCTTTATCTTTATATGTGCACCAAAAGGGGATCTCAGAGAAAACAGGCGGGAGGTGTGGGATGATGCAGATGATATCAACACTTCATTAAAAAACTATGATCACAAAAAACTATTTGCTTCTGTCTTTAAAGTGGAGATGGGCGATATATCGGTTCTTATCAGTCTGATTTGGAAGATTTAGTCGATATTTTGCTGATATGTTTCTAAAGTCTTGTTCTCCTCAGATTTGTCTTTTTGATCAGACTGAGGAGTAAAAATGGAAATAGAGCAACTAGGCCTAAAATACAGGGTGTCCATAAAGTCTCTTTACAGTTGAAAACATTTATTACAAAGGCAGTTGATAAATCATAATCAGACTTGTTCTGTTGTACTCAGTGGTTTCTATAGATTTTGATCTCATTTAATCCACCTCTTACACCATCGATGTTTTCCTCAGATGTTCTTGGTGGTCCACTTCTCTTTCTGTCTCACACTGTCCCTGTCTCCAAACATTTCTCACTGTCATGTTTTGTATTGTACTGTACTGACTCTAGAGCTTTTGCAAATTGCATTTTGGACCAAATATTGAAAAATTATGTACATTTATTATGCACATACATTTTTCAATATCTTTTCCAATAATGAATGTGGACTGAACTTTGCATTTTTTCTTTGAATATTGTTGAGAATTGTAAAACGTTGGAACCATAGACTGTACCTTGGTTGGTCTTGACACAAAAACAATATTTTCTGGAGTTACAGTCACACAAGTACAGTACCCATGATGCATTGGGACACAAGCATTATTCTTTTGAGCTGAAATTCTCCATGGACCCGTCATGTCACTGGAGGAGCAGAAAGGTTCAGTAACAACTTTGTGATAGACGTTTGAAAAACAACACAATAATGGTGCAGTATTTCTCAGGTGGTGCAGTCAGGACAAAGGAGATCTGTGTCAATTATGTTTTTTATATTAATATTGTTCAGCTTCTTGTTTTATGGAGCCATTTTGAGGACTTTTCATCATTCAAAAGAAATATTTTGTTTTGAAGAGGTAATATTTTAACACGGCTTAAAGCTCACAAGAATCAGTCGTACGATTAGGTTATTCATGGGTTTCACAGTGATGTTTGAATAACACTTATTATTAGTCTGTCTACATCTCTAAAGCTCAAAATGCCCTGTTCCACCTTGTGATGTCATGAAGCTGTAGTTTTCGAGTTTAACAGCTCCTTTTACCTTTAGTTCAGTGGAGATTGGCAATTCCAGGGCTGAACTCATCCAAAATGATTCTAGTGAAAGTGAATGAAGTTTAAAAATGCAGTGGAGCACGTCCTGTTTTACCACATGACATCACAAGGTGGAATAGACCGTTTTCTCTTTAAGAACTCAGTCTAAATATGCAGGGTTTATGCAGGCAATTAAAACAACTCCAGTGTCGTAACGTTCAGAGGGACCAAAGATACAGACTCGGGAAACAGTTCAACAGAGTTTATTTACAACACAAAATGTGAAAGGTGGTTATTGGAGCAAGTGGTGCAGGGCTGGGTCGGCGGTTAGCGTTTGGGTACAGGATGAGGTGAGCTGGATCAGAGGCTGCGGGGTAGTCCAAGGAGGATACACTGACGAATAAACCAGAGCATGACATGAAGGATGACTTGAGGAAATACCTGAAGATGACAAGAAGGATGACTCGTAGAAACACAGGAGGATGACATGACGATCTGGGCCCCAGTGTCGAGTCCTCAGTCCTTTTAACATCACAGGTGCAGCTTGATTGATAATGAGTTGCAGGTGTGTGTGGGAGGAACCAGAAAGGGAGGGGGATTAAAAACAGCACAGAACACACAAAAAAACACAAATCCTGACATTGAGGTGTGTTTGTGATGAGGAAACGCTATAACAGAAATCAGAAAATAGTCTAATATGGCCCTTTAATCGTGGGTATCTTTGCATGGAATGAATTCACATCTGTGACTGGCATAATCAAGTTCTGCAGCACTTTTTTTGGCCAGACCTGAAAGCTGATGTGGTCAGTCTGTAGGCAAGCCAAACCAGGTTGCACCGCCGGCCTTACTATGTCCTGTGCCTGCGGTGGGTGAGCCATTTGAGCATGTTATTGTTGATTGTGTTGGACCTCTCCCAAAAACAAAGTCAGGTTAACAGTTTTTGTTAATCATAATGTGTGTTACTACCCATTTTCCTGAGGCCTCAGTGCAAATTAACTGCCTCTTTAATCACCAAAGCACTTACGAACTTTTACACCCCGTTTGGCCTCCCTAGGGTCATGCAGACAGACGAAGGAACCAACTTCTTGTCTAGAACCTTTACAGAGACCTTGCAGTCCTGTGGTATGACCCACTCTGTGTCCAGTGCCACCCAGAGTCTCAGGGTGCAGTAGAAAGATGACACCAGACTCTTAAATCAATACTGAGCAAGTTTTATTTTGAGACGAGCAAGGGCTGGGATGAAGGAGTTCCATTTATGCTTTTTGCTGTTAGAAATGCCACTCAAGAGTCCCTAGGTTTCAGTCCAGCTGAACTTGTGTTTGGTCATAGTATCTGTGGCCCACTAAAAGTGCTTAATGGTACGTTTTTGACTGTATCAGTGTCCACGGGGAATGTGTCAGACTTTGTTTCTAAATGCAGAGAACAGTTACAGCAGGCCACCAAGTTGGCTAAGGAAGCTCTCTCTTCATCAATTTTGACAAAAAAAAAGTTGTGGCCCATCACTGTGCTTAAGCTTTTCCCTGCAAGGGAAGAGAAGCCAGCTCAGTCCCTGTTAGCTGTGTCTTGTGTGTCACCTGTGTTTAAAAATGTCACTTGAGGAGGATTTAGAAGAGCGCAGTGTTAACCTTCAGTGTGGTTATATGTCTGTCTCTGTTATTAAAGAATACTGCAAACTCTTGGCACTTAGATGTGGAAATTAGTTCTAATGGCAGCAGTACCCTTCGAAGTACCCGCCCGACGAAGGGTGCTCCTCCACGTAGGTGCCATCGTGCCAAAATGGGTCCTATGCTATGGAGCGTATTTCAACTGCTGTCTCTGCGCTTGCATAGAATTTGGCACCAGTGAATAAGTGCCCGTTCTTCCCCCTCAGGTAGATAAACTCCGCTGTCTGCTCCTCACTCCCTAAAGACAAAAGAAAATATTTAATAAGGACAAATAGTAAACATTACGATAGCTGCACTAATATACAAGTGTAAGGGATAGCAGTCTGCTGTTAAACTGTTTGGTCAGTTACACAGAGATTACTGTGAACCCACATTATCAGGACTTCTCTAAGGTTGAGTCACCTCATGCATATCTTTATTCATATTTTAACAGTTTCATGTAGTGCTGTTGTAGGTGATACACAACCAGCACTTACATTTGAATTTGTATTGCGTAGTGGACTCCATTTTCTTCTTTTTTTTCACGTAGGCGTGGTGCATGATGGGATATAGCAGTGCGCGAAGGGTGTGTTCGGATACATGCTTCGGGTATGGCCAATCTCCATGGAAACACAAGGCACATTTTCGGCCGCATTTGTCGGAAAATGGGACAGACTGCATTTCTCTTTGATGCACTTTGACCTGTGCATTTTTTGAATTGGGACACGGCCCTTGTCTTCTTGCTCCTAAGTCAAATGGCAGCGCTCGATTTTGCACAGACTTCAGGAAAGTTCATGCAGTCACTGTACCAGACTCAGTTCCTCTTCCCACGTATTGAGGACTGTATTGACAATATTGGACCTGCTGTGCACATAACCAAGTAAGACCTGTTTAAAAGCTACTGGCAGCATCCTCTAACACACCCAGAGTGTCTGATACTTGTGATGCCTGACCATTTCATACAGTATACTGTAATGGCCTTTGGCATGAGAGACGCACCTGTCACATTCCAACATCTTATGCACTTAGTGCACAAGTAGTTTCTACTTGTAATGTTTACCTAGACCAGGGTTGGGAACCTTTTTGACTCAAAGAGCCATGAAAGCAAAATATTTGGAAATTTATTTCAGTGAGAGCCATATGATATATTTTAAGACTGAATTTAACTAAATGTGAGTATAATAAGCCTCTGAATTTATTCTTTTAAATAATGTTGTTATAATACTCACCATTAATGCTTCTACTTGATGTTTTTTAAGATGTGAGAATGACGCTCACATGCACAAAGATCCAACCATCGTCAATACAGCAATACTGACACATACTTAAGCAAGTGTCAGAATATACTGCATTTTTTCACTCAACTACCTCTATTTTACATATCCACTCCTATTTATTCTTTGATGCATTGAATAAGCGACTGGGAAAATCCCGGCGGTTCCTGCGCTCTCATTCGGTCATCTTCGAGGGACAACAGAGATTACCGTAATGACGGTAAAAAATATCTAAAGAGCCTTGTGCCTCTGCTTTGAGGACGCCGTTTGAATTTACATGAAGTACAGTTGGTTGCGGAGAGTTACGGTAATAAAAAAGTCCCAAACCGCGAGTTTTTTCGGCAACAATAGCACCCGAGGCTAAAGGGCTACAACAAGTGAGAGTATTTATGTTTTATCTGCAAGCCAGATGCAAATCATCAAAAGAGCCACACCTGGCTCGCGAGCCATACATTCCCAGGCCCTTGACCTAGATGTATTGTCGTTTACTTGGATACCTGGCCCGAACACACATCTGCATCTTACAGACCTTGAGGTCTGTAAGTGAATGCCTCAAGCCACGGACAGGTATGACCTGTAAACGCAAAAGTCAAGACTGTTCTCACTTACCCTACTCCTACTAGTTGAGCCATTTTTAGGGATTTTTGTTGGCTATTACCGGTGTTTCTTTTTGGTGTTGGCCACTCCTTTGTAGTGCTCTAGTCTTCTCTGCCCCTGACTGTACAAAAACCTTTCAGCTTAGAGATGGACGCTAGTGCCACTGAAGCTGGTGCTGTGTCAGTAAATGATGATGAGGCTGGTACTCATCCAGTCTCATATTTTTTCACCCAAATTAAAAAAAAATCAGCTCAACTACTCCACCATGGAGAAGGAGACTTTGGCCATGCTCCTATCCCTCCAACACTCAGTTTTAAGTCTCTGTTAAAAAACTCACCTTTTTAACTCTCTGCTTTTGATGACCTACTGAGCAAGCCATTTGTATTTTAGTGATGATTTATTGTTTTTTAATTTTGTATACTGTGGTT
>JAIEZT010000179.1:0-85000 GCA_019594935.1 Periophthalmus modestus | reverse complement strand
GCTCCTGTCTGCTCCTCTCTGCTCCTGTCTGCTCCTCTCTGCTGCTCTCTGCTCCTCTGCTCCTCTCTGCTCTCCTCTCTGCTCCTGTCTGCTCCTCTCTGCTCCTCTCTGCTCCTCTCTGCTCCTCTCTGCTCCTGTCTGCTCCTCTCTGCTCCTGTCTGCTCCTCTCTGCTCCTCTCTGCTCCTCTCTGCTCCTGTCTGCTCCTCTCTCTGCTCCTGTCTGCTCCTCTCTGCTCCTCTCTGCTCCTCTCTGCTCCTCTCTGCTCCTGTCTGCTCCTCTCTCTGCTCCTGTCTGCTCCTCTCTGCTCCTCTCTGCTCCTCTCTGCTCCTGTCTGCTCCTCTCTGCTCCTGTCTGCTCCTCTCTGCTCCTCTCTGCTCCTCTCTGCTCCTGTCTGCTCCTCTCTGCTCCTCTCTTCTCCTGTCTGCTCCTCTCTGCTCCTCTCTGCTCCTGTCTGCTCCTCTCTGCTCCTGTCTGCTCCTGTCTGCTCCTCTCTGCTCCTGTCTGCTCCTCTCTGCTCCTGTCTGCTCCTGTCTGCTCCTCTCTGCTCCTGTCTGCTCCTCTCTGCTCCTCTCTGCTCCTGTCTGCTCCTCTCTGCTCCTCTCTGCTCCTCTCTGCTCCTCTCTGCTCCTGTCTGCTCCTCTCTGCTCCTCTCTGCTCCTGTCTGCTCCTCTCTGCTCCTCTCTGCTCCTCTCTGCTCCTGTCTGCTCCTCTCTGCTCCTCTCTGCTCCTCTCTGCTCCTGTCTGCTCCTCTCTGCTCCTCTCTGCTCCTGCCTCTGCCACCGCCTGCAGGTGACGTGTCTGTGGCGCCATATGGAGCGGGGAAAATTAACAACGAAAGTAAATTCTGGAGCGCAGCAGGAGGCGCTGCTCGTCTCTCCTCCAAACAAAATTTAAAGACATAGAGAAACGAGAGAGGGGGAGTGATAAAATTAATGGGGTTCAACATTTTAACAAAACACCGTCGGCTGTGTTTGCTTAGACAAACAAGAATCCGCTTCACCGTTTTTCCACATCCTGCTCCACTGTTATAAATCAGCCACCAGCTTAAGTAGTTTGACCTGTTCTATAAATGTGCATTAACCCAGTCGCTGCCGGAGCCATGTTGGTGAGGGCAGGTGAGTGGCCCCCAGCCTTGGGGCCTTTTCACAGTATCGGCCCCCACAGAGCATCTCCTGCTTTGGGTCATTGATTACAAAGAGCCCCCTGGTTTTGTCTGACAGATGTGAATCCATGCTATTTAATTTGGAGAGTTACTCTCGCAGGGACCACCATTAGCCATCCAATCTGACCACAAATAGTTCCATTAGGCGGAGCGTTGGAGGAGGCTGTGACAGTGAGGAGCAGAGCACATCCAGCTGAATGTTAAACGCTGGTTTGTTTAAACAAAAGGGAGACTTTGTTTTAGAGAAACATAAAGGCTCCCCTCAGCGGTGCTCTTCAGGCGCATTACAGCTCAAACTGTCCTTGTTTAGTGTCTAAAGAGGGTGGGGCTGGTACTTAAAATGTTAATAAGTGCAATTCAGTTTTAATTTAACAGCCTTCTGCATTCCTAATTACTCCACTAGCTGTGAATAAATGAGGAAGAGAACTCATCTCTGCCCTGATTCCAACACAAACACATGGCTCCATTTCCAATATGGACAACTGTGAGGAGGAAGTGGGACGACGCTTTGTTTGTGGCTCCTGCCGTTCCGTTCTCACTAGGCCTTCAGTTCTTCCCTCTGCACTTTTATTGATAAAGACAGCACTTGAAAAGTACAACTTTGAAGGAAACAGAGGAAACACGTTATAAATCGGTCGATTCCTTTTAAAAACAGTGAACAACAGGCTGACACTTCAGAGGCTGTGTATAAATGACTTTATGTAATCATACAATGTAGATTAGCATGATAATGGTGAGTGTTAATGTATGCAGCAGTGACAGCGCTGAGACGAGGCTCTGATGAGGCTCGGGGCGGCGACTCGCGCTCACACGAGTCTCTTTATTACCACATGTGAGTGACACGTCTGCACGCGCCCGAGGCTCAGGCAGAATGTCTACAAGTCCACAGGCCCCTGCTCCCACGGGACACGCTGTGATCGGGAACAAAATGCTCCCCCGTTAGAAACAATGGAACACATCTTCTGCCGCGGCACAAGGCCCACACTGCTGCTCAGATACTCGGTAAATACTTCAGACTTTAGCGGCTGATATTTCAAACAGAATGAGCAGTATTTACAGACCCGTCTCCATGACGACTCAGGTGTCCGTTAGTAGTTGTTTTAGATGAGCTCTCGTTTCAGAAGCTGGAGCTACACAAAAGGTTTAAGCCTCAGACGATGCACAGAATCCAAAGCATTTAAAGAAATGTCTCTGTGACCACGGCTCCTCAGGTTTTTACTCATTTAAAAGAAGATTTATTGATCTGGTGTTTTCAGAGCTGCTCCACAAGAAACTCACAAGAACCAACCGCCCTGTGCAGTCAGTGACCCAGAGCTGATCACCGCCTCACCACCAGAGGGTTCGGAGTTCTGATCCCGGCTGAGTGAGGCCGATAACACACGCTCTGACCCAGGACACACACTCTGACCCAGGGCACACGCTCTGACCCAGGACACACACTCTGACCCACACGCTCTGACCCAGGACACACGCTCTGACTCAGGACACACGCTCTGACCCAGGACACACACTCTGACCCAGGGCACACGCTCTGACCCAGGACACACGCTCTGACCCACACGCTCTGACCCAGGACACATGCTCTGACCCAGGACACACGCTCTGACCCAGGACACACGCTCTGACTCAGGACACACACTCTGACCCACACGCTCTGACCCAGGACACATGCTCTGACCCAGGACACACGCTCTGACCCAGGACACATGCTCTGACCCAGGACACACGCTCTGACCCAGGACACACACTCTGACCCACACGCTCTGACCCAGGACACATGCTCTGACCCAGGACCCACACGCTCTGACCCAGGACACACGCTCTGACCCAGGACACACGCTCTGACTCAGGACACACACTCTGACCCACACGCTCTGACCCAGGACACATGCTCTGACCCAGGACACACGCTCTGACCCAGGACACGGGACACATGCTCTGACCCAGGACACACGCTCTGACCCAGGACACACGCTCTGACCCAGGACACACGCTCTGACTCAGGACACACACTCTGACCCACACGCTCTGACCCAGGACACATGCTCTGACCCAGGACACACGCTCTGACCCAGGACACACGCTCTGACCCAGGACACACGCTCTGACCCAGGACACACGCTCTGACCCAGGACACACGCTCTGACCCAGGGCACACGCTCTGACTCAGGACACACACTCTGACCCACACGCTCTGACCCAGGACACACGCTCTGACCCAGGACACACGCTCTGACCCAGGACACACGCTCTGACTCAGGACACACACGCGCTCTGACTCAGGACACACGCTCTGACCCAGGACACACGCTCTGACCCAGGACACACACTCTGACCCAGGACACACACGCTCTGACTCAGGACACACGCTCTGACCCAGGACACACACTCTGACCCAGGACACACGCTCTGACCCAGGACACACACACGCTCTGACCCAGGACACACACTCTGACCCACACGCTCTGACCCAGGACACACGCTCTGACTCAGGACACACACGCTCTGACTCAGGACACACGCTCTGACCCAGGACACACGCTCTGACCCAGGACACACGCTCTGACCAGGACACACGCTCTGACCCAGGACACACGCTCTGACTCAGGACACACACTCTGACCCAGGGCACACACGCTCTGACCCAGGACACACGCTCTGACCCAGGACACACGCTCTGACCCAGGACACACACTCTGACCCAGGACACACGCTCTGACCCAGGACACACACTCTGACCCAGGCACACGCTCTGACCCAGGACACACGCTCTGACTCAGGACACACACGCTCTGACCCACACGCTCTGACCCAGGACACACGCTCTGACCCAGGACACACACTCTGACCCAGGGCACACGCTCTGACCCAGGACACACACTCTGACCCACACGCTCTGACCCAGGGCACATGCTCTGACCCAGGACACACGCTCTGACCCAGGACACACACTCTGACCCAGGGCACACGCTCTGACCCAGGACACACACTCTGACCCAGGACACACGCTCTGACCCAGGGCACATGCTCTGACCCAGGACACACGCTCTGACCCAGGGCACACATGCTCTGACCCAGGACACACGCTCTGACCCAGGACACACACGCTCTGACCCAGGACACACCGCTCTGACCAGGACACACGCTCTGACCCAGACACACACCTCTGACTCAGGACACACGCTCTGACCCAGGACACACGCTCTGACTCAGGACACACGCTCTGACTCAGGACACACGCTCTGACCCAGGACACACGCTCTGACCCAGGACACACGCTCTGACCCAGGACACACGCTCTGACCCAGGACACACGCTCTGACCCAGGACACACGCTCTGACTCAGGACACACGCTCTGACCCAGGACACACGCTCTGACACTCTGACCCACACACGCTCTGACCCAGGACACACGCTCTGACTCAGGACACACGCTCTGACCCAGGGCACACGCTCTGACTCAGGACACACGCTCTGACCCAGGGCACACACGCTCTGACCCAGGGCACACGCTCTGACCCAAGACACACGCTCTGACCCAGGACACACGCTCTGACCCAGGACACACGCTCTGACCCAGGACACACGCTCTGACCCAGGACACACGCTCTGACCCAGGACACACGCTCTGACCCAGGACACACGCTCTGACCCAGGACACACGCTCTGACCCAGGGACACACGCTCTGACCCAGGACACACGCTCTGACCCAGGACACACGCTCTGACCCAGGACACACGCTCTGACCCAGGACACACGCTCTGACCCAGGACACACACTCTGACCCAGGACACACGCTCTGACCCAGGACACACGCTCTGACCCAGGACACACGCTCTGACCCCGGAACTCACGCTCTGACCCAGACACACGCTCTGACCCAGGACACACGCTCTGACCCAGGACACACGCTCTGACTCAGGGCACACGCTCTGACCCAGGACACACGCTCTGACCCAGACACACACGCTCTGACCCAGGACACACGCTCTGACCCAGGACACACGCTCTGACCCAGGACACACGCTCTGACCCAGGACACACGCTCTGACCCAGGACACACGCTCTGACCCAGGACACACGCTCTGACCCAGGACACACGCTCTGACCCAGGACACGCTCTGACTCAGGACACTGCACGCTCTGACCCAGGACACACGCTCTGACCCAGGACACACGCTCTGACCCAGGACACACGCTCTGACCCAGGACACACACACGCTCTGACCCAGGACACACGCTCTGACCCAGGACACACGCTCTGACCCAGGACACACGCTCTGACTCAGGACACACGCTCTGACCCAGGACACACGCTCTGACCCAGGACACACGCTCTGACCCAGGACACACGCTCTGACCCAGGACACACGCTCTGACCCAGGACACACGCTCTGACCCAGGACACACGCTCTGACTCAGGACACACGCTCTGACCCAGGACACATGCTCTGACCCACACGCTCTGACCCAGGACACACGCTCTGACTCAGGACACACGCTCTGACCCAGGGCACACGCTCTGACTCAGGACACACGCTCTGACCCAGGGCACACGCTCTGACCCAGGACACACGCTCTGACCCAGGACACACGCTCTGACCCAGGGCCACACGCTCTGACCCAGGACACACGCTCTGACCCAGGACACACTCTGACCCAGGACACACGCTCTGACCCAGGGCACACACGCTCTGACCCAGGGACACACGCTCTGACTCAGGACACACGCTCTGACCCAGGACACACGCTCTGACCCAGGACACACGCTCTGACCCAGGACACACGCTCTGACCCAGGACACACGCTCTGACCCAGGACACACGCTCTGACCCAGGACACGCTCTGACCCCAGGACACACGCTCTGACCCAGGACACACGCTCTGACCCAGGACACACGCACGCTCTGACCCAGGACACACGCTCTGACCCAGGACACACGCTCTGACCAGGACACACGCTCTGACCCAGGACACACGCTCTGACTCAGGACACACGCTCTGACCCAGGACACACGCTCTGACCCAGGACACACGCTCTGACCCAGGACACACGCTCTGACTCAGGACACACGCTCTGACCCAGGACACACGCTCTGACCCAGGACACACGCTCTGACCCAGGACACACGCTCTCTGACCCAGGACACACCGCTCTGACCCAGGACACACACGCTCTGACCCAGGACACACGCTCTGACCCAGGACACACGCTCTGACCCAGGACACACGCTCTGACCAGGACACACGCTCTGACCCAGGACACACGCTCTGACCCAGGACACACGCTCTGACCCAGGACACACGCTCTGACCCAGGACACACGCTCTGACCCAGGACACACGCTCTGACCCAGGACACACGCTCTGACCCAGGACACACGCTCTGACCCAGGACACACGCTCTGACCCAGGACACACGACTCAGACCACACGCTCTGACCCACGACACACGCTCTGACCCAGGACACACGCTCTGACCCAGGACACACGCTCTGACCCAGGACACACGCTCTGACCCAGGACCACGCTCTGACCCAGGACACACGCTCTGACCCAGGACACACGCTCTGACCCAGGACACACGCTCTGACCCAGGACACACGCTCTGACCCAGGACAACGCTCTGACCCAGGACACACGCTCTGACCCAGGACACACGCTCTGACCCAGGACACGCTCTGACCCAGGACACACGCTCTGACCCAGGACACACACTCTCTGACCCAGGACACACGCTCTGACCAGGACACACGCTCTGACCCAGGACACACGCTCTGACCCAGGACACACGCTCTGACCCAGACCGCTCTGACCCAGGACACACGCTCTGACCCAGGACACACGCTCTGACCCAGGACACACGCTCTGACCCAGGACACACGCTCTGACCCAGGACACACGCTCTGACTCAGGACGCACGCTCTGACCCAGGACACACGCTCTGACCAGGACACACGCTCTGACCCAGGACACACGCTCTGACCCAGGACCACACGCTCTGACCCAGGACACACGCTCTGACCCAGGACACACGCTCTGACCCAGGACACACGCTCTGACCCAGGACACACGCTCTGACCCAGGACACACGCTCTGACCCAGGACACACGCTCTGACCCAGACACACGCTCTGACCCAGGACACACACGCTCTGACCCAGGACACACGCTCTGACCCAGGACACACGCTCTGACCCAGGACACACGCTCTGACCCAGGACACACCTCTGACCCAGGACACACGCTCTGACCCAGGACACACGCTCTGACCCAGGACACACGCTCTGACCCAGGACACACGCTCTGACCCAGGACACACGCTCTGACCCAGGACACACGCTCTGACCCAGACACACGCTCTGACCACATTTGCTTTTACACACACGCTCTGACCCAGGCACACGCTCTGACTCAGGACAAAGCCCCCAGGACACACGCTCTGACCCAGGACACACGCTCTGACCCAGGACACACGCTCTGACCCAGGACACACCGGACCCAGCCTGACACGCTCTGACCCAGGACACACGCTCCTGACTCAGGACACACGCTCTGACCAGGACACACGCTCCTGACCCAACACACGCTCTGACCCAGGACACACACGCTCTGACCCAGTTTACACACGCTCTGACCCAGACTGACCGCAGACTGAACCCAGGACACTGTATCTGACCCACACGCTCTGACTCCAGGACACACGCTCTGACTCAGGACACAGGACACACGCTCTGACCAGGACACACACTCTGACTTTTTATGACACAACGCTCTGACCCAGACCCACACACGCTCTGACCCAGGACACACGCTCCTGACCCAGGACACACACTTTTGACCCAGCTGTACACACTACTGACCCAGTTTGTACACGCTCTGACCCAGACGTGTTTCTGACCAGGCCACACACGCTCTGACCCAGTACACACGCTCTGACCCAGAGACAGACGCTCTCATTGTCAGGACACACTGTACAGGACGACCCAGGACACACACCTCTGACTGTAGGCACATGACAGTGGGTTTCAGCTGACCCAGGAAATGGCACGTTTCTGACTCAGGACACACGCTCTGAGTGACACCCGCTCTGGGAGGACACACGCTCTCTGACCCAGGACACACGCTCAGGACCCCACACCTGAGCTCTGACCTCAGGACACACGCTCTGACCCAGGACACCTCTGACTCACACGCTCTGACCTCAGGACACACCGCTCTGACCCAGGACACACACCGCTCTGACCCAGGACACACGCTCTGACACAGTGGCCACACACTTCTGTTCACGACTCTGACCCAGGTGTGTAAAATCTGTGTGGAGGACACATGGCTCTGACCCAGGACAACAGCCTGTGACCCAGGACACACGCTCTGACCCAGGACACACCGTGGGGTTTTTGACCCAGGACACACGCTCTGACCCAGGACACACGCTCTGACCCACAAAACACCCATTACACTTGCACACGCTCTGACCCAGGACATTACACGCTCTGACCCAGGACACACGCTCTGACCCCAGGGACACACGCTCTGACACCCAGGACACACGCTCTGACCCAGTAATCTGTTACGCTCTGACCCAGGACACACGCTCTGACCCAGGACAAACGCTCTGACCCTGACACAATCCTCTGACCCAGTTAACCCGCAGCGTGACTCAGGACACACGCTCTGACCCAGGACACACGCTCTCACACCCATGGCACACACAACTGACTCAGGACACACACCAGGACCCACGACTCTCTGACCCAGGACACACGCTCTGACCCAGGACACACGCGCTCTGACTCAGGACACACGCTCTGACCCAGGACACACACCTCTGACCCAGGACACACACTCTGACCCAGGACACACCGCTCTGACCCAGGGCTCACACGCTCTGACCCAGGGCACACGCTGATGTGTCTATGACCCTCCACACTCCCCTTTGAAAGATTTGCTTTTACAAAGGTATATTCTATATTCATGAGCTGATCTGGGATCAGCGCACGGCGCCTCTGACTGAGAATTGATTAAAGCCGTGAATGTGAGTGACGGGCAGCTTTTGTCATGTGGCGCTCTGGAGGAGGCAGTGTCCCCAGAGCACAGCGCCCCCCGGAGGTCACACCATTGTTTTGCTTTCGGGCTGCAGCCTGATCAGCAGCGGCATATCAATGAGGCTGCTGTCATGTTTGTGCGAATAGTAATTACAACATTCACATTTCTGAGCATCAGAACAATGACGTCCTGAGCAGAAAAAATCCAAGGCAAAAATGTCCAGAGATTTGGGACAAGCTTCAAAGTTTAACAAAGAGACACGTCCAAGATTGTAACGACAGACGTGTTTCTACGAGCTGTATATAACGATAAACTGGTGTGTATGTGCTGTATATAACGACAGACGTGTTTCTATTTGCTGTATATGAGAAGAGTCATTTATATCTGCTGTTTAAAACAACAGACACTTTTCTACGTGCTGTATATAACAACAACAGACGTATGTTATCCATAACCCTGTGCTGTAACCCTCCTCCAGACCCTTTTATGTGCTGTATATAACTACAGACCTCCCAAAATGTGCCTGTATATAACTACAGACCTGTTTGTATGTGCTGTATATAAGTACAGACGTGTTTGTATGTGCTGTATATAAGTACAGACGTGTTTGTATGTGCTGTATATAAGTACAGACGTGTTTGTATGTGTTGTATATAACTACAGACCTGTTTATATATGTTGTATATAACCCTCTGAGTGTAGGCACATTGATTTAAAGTGGGTTTAAGCCGAGTTTAAATGGCTCTTTCTCTGCAGTTTAGTGACACGTCGCAGTGAAGCCCGGAGTCGGGGAGCAGGGGACACACCAGTCGAGCCAATCGGAGTTTTAACGAGCTCGTCTCCCTCTGGCCCGTCTTCCTCTGGCCCGTCTTCCTCTGGCCCGTCTTCCTCTGGCCCGTCTCCCTCTGGCCCCTCTTCCTCTGGCCCGTCTTCCCTCTCCCAAACCCTCCTCTCTGGCCCTCACTCGGTACTGGCCCAGTGATTTTGTCCTTGCTTTTCACACACTTCTGTTCACGACTCACCACAGTCAGAGCCATTAGGTGTAAATGGAAGTGTGGAGGCACATGGAGGCCAGCACACCCATTAAACTCAAGCTTCAGCCCTGTAACATCTCGGTACCATCGCCACAAACACTGGACGGGTCACCAAACCAAACACAGTGGGGTTTTTTATTCCCCTTCAAAAAACTAGCTGGTTTCAAATATATACTTTTGAAATCCTGAATAAAACATGGAAATTACACTTGCTTTGAGCGGCAGTCTCAGTGCGAATTACAAAGGATCAAATGCAAATAGTATGGGTCATTTCCACAAAAACTTGGATACGAGGTCAGAGAGAAAGTTGTTAAACCAGCCCTATGTTATAATCTGTTATAATTTACACATTTTCAAAAATCACAATATTCATCTAAAATGACTTGATAAAAGGAACAAATCCACTGACTTCCTTGTTAGAAAACTGCAGCGTCCAATGGAGCTGACGTCGTCGTAAACATCATCACAACAAAGCCCCACATGCTGTAGCGCCCCCTGTGGACAGAGCACATCACACCAGAGCAGCACATTTTTTTATATTTGGATCAAAATGACGACGCGGCGCTGCAGAATCCTACGAGTATCAACGATTAAGAAAATAAAACTGGAGAAAGAAGAGCAGACGTCACAGTGGGCGTGTACCTCACAGTGGGTGTGTCACAGTGGGCGTGTACCTCACAGTGGGCGTGTCACAGTGGGCGTGTACCTCACAGTGGGCGTGTCACAGTGGGTGTGTACCTCACAGTGGGTGTGTACCTCACAGTGGGTGTGTACCTCACAGTGGGCGTGTCACAGTGGGCGTGTACCTCACAGTGGGCGTGTCACAGTGGGCGTGTACCTCACAGTGGGCGTGTCACAGTGGGTGTGTACCTCACAGTGGACGTGTACCTCACAGTGGGTGTGTCACAGTGGACGTGTACCGTGGTGGTTAAATGGGGGTAGATTGGCAAAATGGCTTCTTCAAAATAAAAATAAAACCCTCCTCTCAAACCCTCCTCTCAAACCCTCCTCTCAAACCCTCCTCCCAAACCCTTCTCCAAAACCCTCCTCTCAAACCCTCCTCTCAAACCCTCCTCTCAAACCCTCCTCTCAAACCCGTCCTCTCAAACCCTCCTCCCAAACCCTCCTCCCAAACCCTCCTCCAAAACCCTCCTCCCAAACCCTCCTCCCAAACCCTCCTCCCAAACCCTCCTCTCAAACCCTCCTCTCAAACCCTCCTCCCAAACCCTCCTCTCTCAAAACCCTCCTCTCAAACCCTCCTCCCAAACCCTCTCCAAAACCCTCCTCTCAAACCCTCCTCCCAAACCCTCCTCCCAAACCTCCTCCCAAAACCCTCCTCCCAAAAAAACCCTCCTCCCAAACCCTCCTCTCAAACCCTCCTCCCAAACCCTCCTCCCAAACCCTCCTCCCAAACCCTCCTCCCAAACCCTCCTCTCAAACCCTCCTCCCAAACCCTCCTCTCAAACCCTCCTCCCAAACCCTCCTCCCAAACCCTCCTCCCAAACCCTCCTCCAAACCCTCCTCCTCTCAAACCCTCCTCCCTCAAAACCCTCCTCTCAAACCCTCCTCCCAAACCCGCCTCCCAAACCCTCCTCTCCAAAAACCCTCCTCCCAAACCCTCCTCCCAAAACCCTCCTCCCAAACCCTCCTCCCAAACCCTCCTCTCAAAACCCTCCTCCCAAACCCTCCTCTCAAACCCTCCTCTCAAACCCTCCTCTCAAACCCTCCTCTCAAACCCCTCCTCTCAAACCCTCCTCCCAAACCCTCTCTCCAACCCTCCTCTCAAACCCGCCTCCCAAACCCCTCCTCCAAACCCTCCTCCCAAACCCTCCTCCCAAACCCTCCTCCCAAACCCTCCTCCCAAACCCTCCCTCTCAAACCCTCCTCCCAAACCCTCCTCAAAACCCTCCTCCCAAACCCTCCTCCCTCCTCCCAAACCCTCCTCTCAAAAACCCTCCTCCCAAACCCTCCTCTCAAACCCTCCCTCCCAAACCCTCCTCTCAAAACCCTCCTCTCAAAACCCTCCTCCTCTCCCAAACCCCTCCTCCCAAACCCTCCTCCCAAACCCTCCTCTCAAACCCTCCTCTCAAACCCTCCTCCCAAACCCTCCTCTCAAACCCTCCTCCCAAACCCTCCTCTCAAACCCTCCTCTCAAACCCTCCTCTCAAACCCTCCTCTCAAACCCTCCTCCCAAACCCTCCTCCCAAACCCTCCTCCCAAACCCTCCTCTCAAACCCTCCTCCCAAACCCTCCTCTCAAACCCTCCTCCCAAACCCTCCTCTCAAACCCTCCTCCCAAACCCTCCTCTCAAACCCTCCTCCCAAAACCCCTCCTCCCAAACCCTCTCTCCCTCCTCTCCTCCCAAAACCCTCCTCCTCAAAACCCTCCTCTCAAACCCTCCTCTCAAACCCTCCTCTCCCAAAACCCTCCTCTCAAAACCCTCCTCTCAAACCCGCCTCCCAAACCCTCCTCCCAAACCCTCCTCCAAAACCCTCCTCCAAAACCCTCCTCCAAAACCCTCCTCCCAAAACCCTTCTCCAAAACCCACCCCAAGTATGTGACAAGGAGAAGGGCCCCTCATCCCTGTTCTCCTCAGCTCATGTTTGATCTGTGGATCTCAATGGGCTCTGGAGATGACACTCTGACCCTCTGACCCTCTGTTACCCTCTGTTACCTCTGACCCTCTGACCCTCTGACCCTCTGACCCTCTGACCCTCTGACACTGTTACTCTGTTCTACATCACTTCTTCACCCTCCTGCCCTCAGGGAGGCGCTACAGATCCCTGCCATCTAAATCTGCAAGATTCAACAACAGTTTTATTCCATTTGCCATAAGGACTCTCAATCAAACTATGAACTGATCACCTCTGTCATGTCCTGATGTTACTGTGTTGTCTTCTCTGTGCTGTTGTTGTCCATGTGCTGTACGTCTGACACAGATGTGAGCTGTTGCAATGCTGTACCGGAAGCAAATTCCACCAATTTATTTGTGTGGCCATTAAAGATTCTGATTCTGATTCTGATTCTGTTACTCTGACCCTCTGACACTCTGTTACTCTGTTACTCTGACCCTCTGACCCTCTGACCCTCTGACCCTCTGACCCTCTGACCCTCTGACTCTGTTACTCTGACCCTCTGACCCTCTGACCCTCTGACCCTCTGACCCTCTGACCCTCTGACCCTCTACATTACAAACAGAACATGTGTTCACTCTGGTTTAATAAAACTGCAGGTACAGGATCAGGATCAGGCTGTTACTGATTAAATAAAAATCAAGTTCAATTTACACTTGGCCCAAGTCACAGCCTGGAGCTGCTGTGAGGGTCAAGGGTCAAGGGTCAGGGGCTAAAGTTGGGTTAAAGCTGAGTTTAGGGTGAAGGTTGGGGTTAGGTTCAGGGTTAAGGATTAAGGTTGGGATTACATAGACATAGAGCCAGGTTACAGATTAGGACATGTTCTTACATTGTCCTCACGATTCACTGAAATAAGGTTATAAGAGCGTGAATTATTAGAGTGTAGAATTAAACCTGTGTCAGTGGATCCAGTCCTCACTCTGCACTGAGCCAACATCACAGCTCCAATCATGACTGCTCATTTGTAAAAAAAAAAAATAATAATAAAATTCCAAAATGCCCTGTACAAAATATATTTGTGACCAAAAATCCTTCAGAGTTTAAAGTTTAACCTCAAGGTCTGAAGCTGGGCAGTTCTTTCCATGAACAGAAATGTTCACATTCAAAAAACATAACTGCTATTTTATTTGGTTAAAAATGTGGTGACAAAGATTTCGGTCAGAGCCTTTTTATTTAGAGAGTGTTCTAATATTACTCTGGCCCAAGGTTTTGACAATTACCCTGATCTAAAATAAACTTCTTTAAAAGCTTTAGGGAGCTCGTAGACAGGACAGCAGACTGAGGGAGATGGAGCGGAGCTTGTGGAGTCCAGGTCAACATAGCCACTAAGCTAACAGCAAGGACACTCAATTACCACAACTGCTCTCCCCACTGACCCCTCAATTAGTGTGTACTGTAACAATCTGCCAGCCCGCACCCTCATTCATCAGCCTCTGACCGAAGCAGCCGGCCCGCCCTCTGACCACTGCACAAAGGGTCAAATTAGACCTGCCCTGTGGATGTAGCCTCCTCAGTACAAGGCTTTGGTCCAATTCTCTGTGATGGTCCCATTACAAAGGCAACGCCACAGCCGCTCAGCATCACAGACGGGACATTACACAGGACCAGGGTTTGTGTCTGAGGCTGTGTGAGAATAAGAAGCTGCCACGTTTAAAAGTTACAATCCCATAAGAGCCAATGTCCAGAGCCTTGACCTGCAGATACAGACACAGACAGAGACAGACAGAGACACAGACAGACACAGACACAGACACACAGACACAGACACAGACAGAGACAGACAGACACAGACAGAGACAGAGAGACAGAGACAGAGACAGAGACAGATACAGACACAGAGACACAGAGACACAGACACAGACACACACAGACACAGACAGAGACAGAGACACAGACACACACACACAGACAGAGACACAGACACAGACAGAGGACAGACAGACACACAGACACAGACACAGACACAGACACAGAACAGACACAGACACAGACACAGACACAGACACAGACACAGACACAGACAGAGACACAGACACAGACACAGACACAGACAGACACAGACACAGACAGAGACAGAGACACAGACAGAGACACAGACAGACACAGACACAGACAGACACAGACACACAGACAGAGACACAGACACAGACAGAGACACAGACACAGACAGAGACAGAGACAGACAGACACAGACAGACACAGACAGAGACAGACACAGACACAGACACAGACAGAGACAGACACAGACACAGAGAGACAGAGACACAGACAGACACAGACACAGACACAGACACAGACAGAGACACAGACACAGACACAGACAGAGACAGAGGACAGACAGACAGAGACAGAGACACAGACACAGACAGACACAGACACAGAGACACAGACAGACACAGACACAGACACAGACAGAGACACAGACACAGACAGAGACACAGACACAGACAGAGACACAGACAGAGACAGAGACACAGACAGAGACACAGACAGACACAGACAGAGACAGACACAGACACAGACAGAGACACAGACACAGACACAGACAGAGACACAGACAGACACAGACAGAGACAGAGACACAGACACAGACACAGACAGAGACAGAGACACAGACAGAGACAGACACAGACAGAGACACAGACAGAGACACAGACAGAGACACAGACACAGACACAGACACAGACACTGGTGTGTCTCAGTCTCAGTTTACAGACAGAGCTGAGTCCAGAGTCTTTGTAAATGTGGTTGTTTGGTTTGAGCAGCTCACCACTGAGTCACTGACATCATAAATATCTTAAACTCAGAGCAGATCGATCCTCACAGCTCCGTCTGTTTGAGCCTCTGCAGACCTGCTTAAAGGAGCACTCTGGAACATTTCTGGTGAATGGTCTCTCACCTGCTTGTCTCTATGGAGATGTGTTTGCCTGGAATGTTCCACTGTATCATGGCATTAAACTTATCTGTCGTGGAGATTTGCAGCACCAGGCCAAGTTACAGGTCAGATCTGTGGAGCGGAGGCCCCCCTCACAGTAAGAATGCTTATTAAATAAATGCAAAATAAAAACATTTAATGCATTTAAAACTGTGAACTGGCAGACACCCAACAGTAAAGTTACCTAGTGCCCCTTTAAGTGTACTTGACCCGCAGGGTCTAAACGCAGTACTGTGAGTACTCTTGGATTTGGAGTAAGTCCCAGATAACGTCTGAACAGTTAATGGTGGAGCAGTCGTAGCTCAGTGTCACAGTCCGGCCCGTGTGCTGTCATCACCTGCTGCGGCGCTCTCGCCTTACGCCTCCTGCTGCGGGTCCCGTTGCCCTGCACTCCACGCGGCCCGCTCTGATCATTTAATTATGAGCCGGGCCCAGGGACAGGCTCAGGTCGGGTTTCCAGACGGGGTGAAACCGCGAGGGCACGTCCCAAACACACAATCCTCTGAGGGGGCGGGGCCTGTGGGCCTAAGCTCTGAATTATGCATGAGAGATAAAAGTGACTGGGCCACTTCACTGACCGAGCCACCGTCCACTTCACTGAACGGGCCACTTCACTGACCGGGCCACAGTCCACTTCACTGACCGGGCCACCATCCACTTCACTGACCGAACCACCGTCCACTTCACTGACTTGGGGTCAGAGGGTTTGGGGTCAGAGGGTTTGGGGTCAGAGGGTTTGGAAAAAGAAGAAGAAGAAGAAGAAGAAGAAGAAGAAGAAGAAGAACAACAACAAAGGACAACACAGACAACCCAGGACTCTGACCCAGGTCTGTCCCAGGACTCTGGCCCAGGACTCTGACCCAGGACTCTGACCCAGGACTCTGACCCAGGACTCTGACCCAGGACTCTGCTCCAGGACTCTGCTCCAGGACTCTGCTCCAGGACTCTGACCCAGGACTCTGACCCAGGACTCTGACCCAGGACTCTGCTCCAGGACTCTGGCCCAGGACTCTGACCCAGGACTCTGACCCTGGACTCTGCTCCAGGACTCTGCTCCAGGACTCTGGCCCAGGACTCTGACCCAGGACTCTGACCCAGGACTCTGACCCAGGACTCTGGCCCAGGACTCTGACCCAGGACTCTGACCCAGGACTCTGACCCAGGACTCTGGCCCAGGACTCTGGCCCAGGACTCTGACCCAGGACTCTGGCCCAGGACTCTGGCCCCTGAAACTCTCCTCTGGATCTTATTTACCTCCTGGAGACAGGCTCAGGCCACATTAAGAATTGACACAGAAGCAGATCACTGTTTCTAAAACGGAGCTGATCTGTGTTTCAGTTTCTACAAACCAAATGTCCACTTCATTCATGAAAAATGTAAAAGTATGTGAGCTCATGTTTGGGTTCGTTTTCGAGTTACAGAGAGGACAAACACACAGGGGTTAGACCGACTCGTCTCATCAGTGACAACACTCACTATATTTCACCAAATAATCTGCATTTTAACATTTTATCTGCCCCCAACGGTATTAAATATTTTTGGCCAATAGAATGTCGTGATGTCATCTGAAACACGGCTTTATTCATGTTTCCACCACAGACAGTATAAAGACGTGACTGAGAGTGAGACGTCTCAGCTCCAGATGAAGCTGCTCGAGGCTGGAGCTGCTGTCGAGACGATTTAGAGCTTTTAATTTAGAGTTTGATATGTGGAATTATGACCACGAGTGTCATAGCAACCAAAGAGCCAATCAGAGCGAGGCTGTTGAAGGTCACGCCCCTTCCTGCACCGCTGGTTTAACAGGGAGTGAGCGCTTAGCAACGCTGTCAATCAAACCTGTTGCTAACGCTAACAGGAGCGACGTCGGGGACAGAAGGACCTGATGTGTCTGTTATTAATGTTCATATGTTGATTTACAGACACAGACGTGAAATAAAAACCCCAGGATCATGTAGAGGGTTAATACGAACATTTAAGACCAACATGAGTCTGACAGACGCAGGGACAGAGACACAGATTTTCAATAGAGAGTGAACTGGAGCCAGAGTCAATGGAGCAGGAAGTGCGACACGATCACTTCCTGTTTGTAACGTGGCAGCGTTAGCTCTGTTTATGTAAAAAGTCTATGATTCGTGGATTTGTTAATTACTCAGCAACGAAACAGGCTGAAAACCGTGTCCATTTTGTTCACACTTTTGAGGATAAAAACAAAATGAGTCAAAACGACTTTATCTCTGGGAGAACAGCGACATCATTACAAATGTTTGAAAATAATTATAAAACCGAAGCCAATTTCAGTCCAAACAAAAGACTCGACCCACAGCTACATTAAGATGTGTCAAAATGATCACTGCAGAAACGGGGCCTGGTGCTGACAGCGCCCCCCACTGGGGACCCACTCCAAACCAGCACGAGAGATTGGATTTCAACATTCACCCAGTGTTTACAGCAAATGACAGATACATGTTTTTAGGGCACTAAATAAAGTGTTTGTGAGGCCCACGGAGCTACAGGCTTTTAATTACAAAGACAAGAGCTTTTGAAAAAGTGTGAAATGGGAGAGACACCAGCCGAGCAAACACAAACCAATCTACTGTAGAACAAATGGAATCAATCCTCCAGGATTAGTTAATAGTCCGGGACAAAACACTCACAAATCAGGAGCCGACGCTGAGACATAAAGCCGCAGATATGGATTTTGTGCTCGTCTTGATTGTGTGAGGAGCGGCGGCTGTTGCATTATTGACTTTATGTGCGGCGGCCGCAGCAGTTAGACCCTCTGCTCCGTTCTCATTATGGCGTCATAAACAGCACAGAGCATTAGCACGACGCACTCGCGGCTTTGAGACGGCTCCGGCCCGTCACCATCAATCACTGACCACGGAGAACGTCAATACATCCCACAGACACTAACACCACCAAGAGAGGGACGAGCGCCCTGAGAAGAGGGTTATCGGCCAATCAGGCGACAGAATCACCCAGAAGTACCTGATATCGGCCAATCAGGCGACAGAATCACTCAGAAGAGTCTGATATCGGCCAATCAGGCGACAGAATCACCCAGAAGAGCCTGATATCGGCCAATCAGGCGACAGAATCACCCAGAAGAGCCTGATATCGGCCAATCAGGCGACAGAATCACTCAGATGAGCCTGATGGAGCAGGTAAAACCAGATCTAATCATATTTGAAAAGACCTCAAAAGAGACTGGAGAGAACCTTAAAAAGGCAGCGTTAAAGCGGCAGCTGGAAGGCTACAACACATGGATCAATAGAACATTTCAGGTTGGTTAATAAAGCAGAGAGAGGAAAACCAGAGGACGCAGACAGATAAAAATAAGACAGATAAAGTTTTCTGTTTTAAGTCATTTCAAACAAAGAAACCTGAATGGACCATAATAGCTAAAGGTCTTAGAAAATTGAGGCTAACGAGGCTGAGGAGGCTGAGGCTGAGGAGGCTGAGGAGCCTAACGAGGCTGAGGAGGCTGAGGCTGAGGAGGCTGAGGAGGCTGAGGAGGCTGAAGCTGAGGAGGCTGAGGAGGCTGAGGAGGCTGAGGAGACTGAAGCTGAGGAGGCTGAGGAGGCTGAGGAGGCTGAGGAGACTAACGAGGCTGAGGAGGCTGAGAAGACTGAAGATGAGGAGGCTGAGGCGGCTGAGGAGACTGAGGAGGCTGAGGAGGCTGAGGAGGCTGAGGAGGCTGAGAAGACTGAAGATGAGGAGGCTGAGGAGGCTGAGAAGACTAACGAGGCTGAGGTGACTGAGGAGGCTAACGAGGCTGAGGAGCCTGAGGAGGCTGAGGAGGCTGAGGAGGCTGAGGCTGAGGAGGCTGAGGAGGCTGAGGAGGCTGAGGAGGCTGAGGAGGCTGAGGAGGCTGAGGAGCTGAAGAGGCTGAGGAGGAGGCTGAGGAGGCTGAGGAGGCTGAGGAGGCTGAAGCTGAGGAGACTGAGGAGACTGAGGAGGCTGAGGAGGCTGAGGAGGCCTGAGGAGGCTGAGGAGGCTGAGGAGGCTGAGGAGGCTGAGGAGGCTGAGGAGGCTGAGGCGGCTGAAGCTGAGGCGGCTGAGGAGGCTGATGGCTCTGCTGCTGTGGTGGAATGTGGTGGTGGTTGAAATGGCAGGAAGGGAGAGAGAGTGCATTTACAGCTGTAGAGGTGGTTGGTTGAGACACGAGGGAAAAGGCTGTGATGGGCCGACAGGAGAAGGTCTGATCTTTATGTCGAATTTTCATTACAGATTCATAAGGAGACAGACTGTTGTCGTTCACTGGCGCCATTAGAATTCAGAACATGTTTAAACACAAATAAATACAGTTTTATTCTTGTATTCCTGAAGCATAAACTCTCTCTCCATTAGACTCTGCTACTTTTACTTGTGTGAACGCTTGAGTACTCCGGGCTGTGTACGTATACCGCCGCATGCATTCACAGTATGATGGCCACCGTGAAGCCATTTGGATTTTCCACAGTGAGGGCAATAAAATGTAATTACCACATGTTTTACTATCAACTTCAGACAGAGGCACAACAGCCGAGCCAATTTCACGCTGCCTGTAAAAACTCAAGGAACGCCAAGTCATGGATGAGAGACGGAGAAGACTGGCCTTAATGGCTCCACAGAGGGACAGCGCTTCCACACAACACGACACACGCAGCAAATAAATATTTATACTTTATACTCCACGCTCCCCTGGGACAAAGCCTTTTTCCACCAAGTGTCAATATCAGATCCTACAGCCCCTAATCGTTTTTGTTTCAAAGCCCGCACGCTGTGACATCTATACTGCCTCACTCCTCTGTGGCCGACGCAGTTAGAGCCCGTGTCACTCCTCCATCACAAACATCGATCGATTCGCTGTGTCGTATAAGAGAAGGGGGCTGCGTTTGACCCAGCGCCGCGGGGGACCCCGGGGACCCTCGCCTTTTAATTGTCTAATCGAGGCCAGAGAGCGTCCAAGTCCAGGGCAGAGGAGCTGTGATCCCACCGAAGTCCACAATCAGTCAGAATTAAGACCTCACCCCCCGGCGTGGAGAAAGGGGGAAGTGAAGAGCGAGTGGGCAAAATCGATACGGAACTGCTCATTTTGGAGGGACATTTGTGTCACAGTCAATAGGAGTTAATGGGCTGGGCTGTGGCGTGGAGGAGGTGGGCGGGGCAGGAGGAGCGGGGGGGCTGACAGCTTAATACATACTGAATGACACTGGGGGGAGGGGCGGAGGGCTGATGGGCACAGGCTTAAGTTAAATATACAACAGAGCTAGTGGCCTTCTGTTCAGCAGTGAGGAGTTAGCCACGAGCTAATGTGACAAGACATGTTTCTGTGTCCAGTCTCCACACAAGAGATTTATGTTCTTCTAACAGGCAAAAACATGTCACGTACAGAAGTGTAAAGTCTTAAAGTGTAAATGTTCTTGTGGTCTAATAATACAGAAGAGTGACGACAGTTTCACTTAATAATAATAATAATAATGCCTTACATTTGTAATGCGCTTTATCAGAGCCTCTCAAAGCTCTACACTGAGTCATTATTCGTTCACTCCACACTTGGTGATGATAAACTACTATTGTAGCCACAGCTGCCCTGGGGTAGACTGACAGAAGCGAGGCTGCCAGTTTGCGCCATCGGCCCCTCCGACCACCACTGATCATTCACACACACATCACTTTCATACTAGGCAATGTGGGTGAAGTGTCTTGCCTAAGGACACAACGACAGAACTTGGTCCGAGCTGAACTCGATCCTCCGACCTTCGGGTTGGGAGACCAACGCTCTAACCACTGAGCCACTGTCGCCCCACTGTCGCCACTTAAATATACAACAAGCCCCACGTAGAAAAACAAACTGCTGATCAAGAGCAGAGAATATGTCAGAACATCCATCCACGTTCTTCCTCTTCTCCGGGGCCGGGTCACAGGGGTAGCAGTCTAAACAGGGACTCCCAGACTTCCCTCACCCCAGACACGTCCTCCAGCTCCTCCCAAGGTGTTCCCAGGTCAGCCGAGAGACATAGTCCCTCCGGCGTGTCCTGGATCTTCCCCAGGGCCTCCTCCCGGTGAGACATGCCTGGAACACCTCCCCAGAGAGTCATCCAAGAGGCATCCTGAGCAGATGCCTGAGCCAGCTCACAGGCGGACTTGTCCATCACCCTGGCTGAAGTCACTGAGGTGGCAAGCTCCTCAGTGGAAAGGCTCCAGGAGTGGACGAGGTCCGTCCCGAGTACCTCAAGTCTCTGGATGTTGTGGGTCTTGGCTGACACGTCTCTACAACATCGCGTGGCGGTTGGGGACAGTACCTCTGGACTGTCAGACCGGGGTGGTGGTCCCTCTGTATAAGAAGAGGGACCGGAGGGTGTGTTCTAACCACAGGGGAATCACACTCCTCAGCCTTCCCAATAAGGTCTATTCCAGGGACTGGAGAGGAGAATCTGACCGATAGTCGAACCTCGGATTCAGGAGGAGCAGTGTGGTTTTTGTCCTGGTCGTGGAACACTGGACCAGCTCTACACTCTCCATCAGGTCCTCGAGGCTCATGGGAGTTTTACCAACTAGTCCACATGTGTTTTGTGGATCTGGAGAAGACATTCGACTGTGTCCCTCGTGGTGTCCTTTGGGGGGTGCTCTGGGAGTACGGGGTCCGGGGCCCTTTGCTATGGGCTGTCTGGTCCCTGTACGACCGGAGCAGGAGCTGTGTTCTCTGCAGTGAGTCAGACTTGTTCCTGGTGCATGTTGGATCCACCAGGGCTCCACTTTGTCACCGGTTCTGTTCATTTTATTTATGGACAGAATCTCTAGGTGCAGTCAGGGCCCAGATGGGGTCTGGTTCAGGGACTGGAGGGGGTCTGGTTCAGGGGCCGGAGGGGGTCTGGTTCAGGGTTTGGAGGGGGTCCGGTTCAGGGGCTGGAGGGGGTCTGGATCGAGAACCACAGGATCTCATCTCTGCTGTTTGCAGATGATGTTGTCCTGATGCTTCTTTGATCCAGGACCTGCAGCACTGGGGCGGTTTGCAGACGAGTGTGAAGCGGCTGTGATGAGCATCAGCTCCTCCAAATCTGAGGCCATGGATCTTGACCAGAAAAAGGTGGTGCCCTCTTCAGGTGGGTGGAGAGTCTCTGCCTCAAGTGGAGGAGTATCACGTATCACGTCAGGAAAGTTTCACTGAAATATACAAGCCTCAAGCAGAAACACAAACAGCTTCACTTAAAAAGAGCTCATCTGATCAAGAACAGAGCACATGTCGGGACAGTCCCATAACGAGGAGGAGACCGGTGTCAAACTGAACACGTGGACCACATGGTGTCCATCACGGGTGAGTCATTCTGTACTCCAGTGCATTGTGGGTCTGTGCCCTCAGATCTGTCAGAGGACAGTTCAGATCTGAGTGCAGCAGACACATGTTTCTAAAAGCTACAGCAGCTCTGGATGTGACAGACACTGGATTTTAATAACTTCATTAATTGGGGTCAGAGGTCACTCTGTTTAGGCCCATACAGACAGATTCTCCTAATTAGCTCATTCAGACGTCATCTGACTGTTGTCATGTCTTAATTTCTCACTAATTAATAATTAACTCGAGTATACAAAAAGTTCACACCAGGTTTTTATTACAGGAGTGACATAAAAGGGCCACGCTGAAGATTAACTCATCGATTGAAATAAGAACGAGCTGAAAAGCCCCAGTTTGAAACGGAGTAAAGTGTCTTTTCATAAGTGAAGGACTCTGCTCTGAGAGCGACGCGGCAGAGGAAGAAGGTCCTGGCTTCAATTGACATTTCAATAAGTGGAACAGAGCGTTAGCGCGTTAGCAATCCACCCAACTTTTGTGAAGCGATTACGGCGGCGTGCCCGAGGCGGCGCATGCTGCTGCTCCCTGGAGTCCCCACGGCTCAAACAGTAATTGACTAAATTGTAGAACACATTGGGGCCATTTACAAATTTGCCAAAAATGAATCGTTTAAAATGAAATGAGGGTGACTCAAATTAGCAGCGGCTCTGATTGAGATGTGGCTGTGGGAATTAAGAAGGTGAATGTGAGCGGAGCAGCTGTGACTGTTTCACACCGTCTCCAACAAAACTACAGCGTATTTACATGAACTGCACATTTAAACAGGCTCAATGTTTTAATTTGAACAATTTAAACAAGGCTCCTTTAGAAGAAAAACTGCAGATGAACAAAATCCAACTCCACATGAAAAAAATAATAATTATGATAATAATAATAATAATAATAATAGTTTATTAATATTATTATTATTATTATTATTATTATTATTATTATTATTATTATTATTTGTGTTTTGTGAGTTCAGTGTAAAATGATGCTGTAGTGTTTTCTGTTCAGATCACAGAGGTGCATTGTGGGGGATTGTGGGACATTGTGGGACATTGTGGGTCATTGTGGGACATTGTGGGGGATTGTGGGACATTGTGGGACATTGTGGGACATTGGGGTGGGACATTGTGGGACATTGTGGGACATTGTGGGGCATTGTGGGACATTGTTGTGGGGTGGGACATTGTGGGGGGACATTGTGGGGCATTGTGGGACATTGTGGGGGATTGTGGGGCATTGTGGGACATTGTGGGACATTGTGGGACATTGTGGGTCATTGTGGGTCATTGTGGGGGATTGTGGGACATTGTGGGACATTGTGGGACATTGTGGTTGCATCAATCTCATTTCTAACCCATATAATTTCATGGTCACTTCATACTTAAAGCTGAAATCAGACGAGCTGCAGATTGGCCAGAGCTGGAGGGGGCGGGGCTTTGTACTCGTGTTGAGAGAAGAGAGTTTGAGGGTTTTTTTTACCAGGCACAAAAACCTTGGCTCAGCAGCAGGTTTGTTTCTGGACCTGAGTCACAAAACAGAGGTAATAAAGATGAATAAATCTTTATATTTTCAGTGAACTGTTGTGAAGAGTCAAAGAATGAAACAAGCAGAAAAGAACCAGCCCTGGTCTCGACATGAAGATCTCAGCTTCTGATCTGAAACACACGGAAAACAGCAGATCTCAGTAATTTAGTCACATCACCTCAGCCTCCACCATCTCAGCCTCCATCACTTCAGACTCCATCACCTCAGACTCCATCATCTCAGCCTCCATCACCTCAGACTCCATCATCTCAGCCTCTGTCACTTCAGACTCCATCATCTCAGACTCCATCACCTCAGACTCCATCATCTCAGACTCCATCACCTCAGACTCCATCATCTCAGACTCCATCACCTCAGACTCCATCATCTCAGCCTCCATCACCTCAGACTCCATCATCTCAGACTCCATCACTCAGCCTCCCATCACCTCAGACTCCATCACCTCAGACTCCATCATCTCAGCCTCATCATCACTCAGACTCCATCACCTCAGACTCCATCACCTCAGCCTCCATCATCTCAGACTCCATCATCTCAGCCTCCATCATCTCAGCCTCCATCACCTCAGACTCCATCATCTCAGCCTCCATCACCTCAGACTCCATCATCTCAGCCTCCATCACCTCAGACTCCATCAACTCAGCCTCCATCATCTCAGCCTCCATCATCTCAGCCTCCATCACCTCAGACTCCATCATCTCAGCCTCCATCACCTCAGACTCCATCATCTCAGCCTCCATCACCTCAGACTCCATCAACTCAGCCTCCATCATCTCAGCCTCCATCATCTCAGCCTCCATCACCTCAGACTCCATCACCTCAGACTCCATCACCTCAGCCTCCATCATCTCAGCCTCCATCAGCTCAGACTCCATCACCTCAGCCTCCATCACCTCAGCCTCCATCATCTCAGCCTCCATCACCTCAGACTCCATCACCTCAGATTCCATCACCTCAGCCTCCACCATCTAAGACTCCATCACCTCAGACTCCATCACCTCAGACTCCATCACCTCAGCCTCCATCACCTCAGCCTCCATCATCTCAGACTCCATCATCTCAGACTCCATCACCTCAGACTCCATCACCTCAGCCTCCATCATCTCAGACTCCATCACCTCAGCCTCCATCACCTCAGACTCCATCATCTCAGCCTCCATCACCTCAGACTCCATCACCTCAGACTCCATCACCTCAGCCTCCATCATCTCAGACTACATCATCTCAGCCTCCATCACCTCAGATTCCATCACCTCAGACTCAATCACCTCAGCCTCCATCATCTCAGCCTCCATCACCTCAGACTCCATCACCTCAGCCTCCACCATCTCAGCCTCCATCACCTCAGACTCCATCACCTCAGCCTCCATCATCTCAGACTCCATCACCTCAGCCTCCACCATCTCAGACTCCATCATCTGAGACTCCATCACCTCAGCCTCCACCATCTCAGCCTCCATCACCTCAGACTCCATCACCTCAGACTCTATCACCTCAGACTCCATCACCTCAGCCTCCATCATCTCAGCCTCCATCAGCTCAGACTCCATCACCTCAGACTCCATCACCTCAGCCTCCATCATCTCAGCCTCCATCACCTCAGACTCCATCACCTCAGATTCCATCACCTCAGCCTCCACCATCTAAGACTCCATCACCTCAGACTCCATCACCTCAGACTCCATCACCTCAGCCTCCATCACCTCAGCCTCCATCATCTCAGACTCCATCATCTCAGACTCCATCACCTCAGACTCCATCACCTCAGCCTCCATCATCTCAGACTCCATCATCTCAGCCTCCATCACCTCAGACTCCATCACCTCAGACTCCATCATCTCAGCCTCCATCACCTCAGACTCCATCACCTCAGACTCCATCACCTCAGCCTCCATCATCTCAGACTACATCATCTCAGCCTCCATCACCTCAGACTCCATCACCTCAGACTCAATCACCTCAGCCTCCATCATCTCAGCCTCCATCACCTCAGACTCCATCACCTCAGCCTCCACCATCTCAGCCCTCCATCACCTCAGACTCCATCACCTCAGCCTCCATCATCTCAGACTCATCACTCAGCCTCCACCATCTCAGACTCCATCATCTCAGACTCCATCACCGGATCAGCCTCCACCATCTCAGCTCCATCACCTCAGACTCCATCACCTCAGACTCCATCACCTCAGCCTCCATCATCTCAGCCTCCATCAGCTCAGACTCCATCACCTCAGACTCCATCACCTCAGCCTCCATCACCTCAGCCTCCATCACCTCAGGCTCCATCACCTCAGCCTCCATCACCTCAGCCTCCATCATCTCAGACTCCATCATCTCAGACTACATCATCTCAGACTCCATCACCTCAGACTCCATCATCTCAACCTCCATCACCTTAGACTCTATCATCTCAGTCTCCATCAGCTCAGACTCCATCACCTCAGACTCCATCATCAGCTCAGCCTCCATCATCTCAGCCTCCATCACCTCAGACTCCATCACCTCAGATTCCATCATCACCTCAGCTCCACCATCTAAGACTCCATCACCTCAGACTCCATCACCTCAGACTCCATCACCTCAGCCTCCATCACCTCAGCCTCACATCTCAGCCTCCATCATCTCAGACTCCATCACCTCAGACTCCATCACCTCAGACTCCATCACCTCAGACTCCATCATCTCAGACTCCATCATCTCAGCCTCCATCACCTCAGACTCCATCACCTCAGACTCCATCATCTCAGCCTCCATCACCTCAGACTCCATCACCTCAGACTCCATCACCTCAGCCTCCATCATCTCAGACAGACTCACTCATCTCAGCCTCCATCACCTCAGACTCCATCACCTCAGACTCAATCACTCAGCCTCCATCATCTCAGCCTCCATCACCTCAGACTCCATCACCTCAGCCTCCACCATCTCAGCCTCCATCACCTCAGACTCCATCACCTCAGCCTCCATCATCTCAGACTCCATCACCTCAGCCTCCACCATCTCAGACTCCATCATCTGAGACTCCATCACCTCAGCCTCCACCATCTCAGCCTCCATCACCTCAGACTCCATCACCTCAGACTCCATCACCTCAGCCTCCATCATCTCAGCCTCCATCAGCTCAGACTCCATCACCTCAGACTCCATCACCTCAGACAGCCTCATCACCTCAGCCTCCATCACCTCAGGCTCCATCATCTCAGCCTCCATCACCTCAGGCTCCATCACCTCAGCCTCCATCACCTCAGGCTCCATCATCTCAGACTCCATCATCTCAGACTACATCATCTCAGACTCCATCACCTCAGACTCCATCATCTCAACCTCCATCACCTTAGACTCTATCATCTCAGTCTCCATCACCTCAGACTCCATCATCTCAGACTCCATCACCTCAGACTCCATCATCTCAGACTCCAGCACCAGCAGACTCATCAGCACCTCAGACTCCATCATCTCAGCCTCCATCACCTTAGACTCCATCATCTCAGACTCTATCACCTCAGACTCCATCATCTCAGCCTCCATCACCTCAGACTCCATCATCTCAGACTCCATCATCTCAGACTCCATCATCTCAGACTCCATCACCTCAGACTCCATCACCTCAGCCTCCATCATCTTAGACTCCATCATCTCAGCATTCATCATCTCAGTCTCCATCACCTCAGACTCCATCACCTCAGACTCCATCACCTCAGCCTCTATCACCTCTGCCTCCATCACCTTAGACTCCATCATCTCAGACTCCATCACCTTAGACTCCATCATCTCACTCTCCATCATCTCAGCCTCCGTCATCTCAGTCTCCATCACCTCAGACTCCATCATCTCAGACTCCATCACCTCAGACTCCATCACCTCAGCCTCCATCATCTCAGCCTCCATCACCTCAGACTCCATCACCTCAGCCTCCACCATCTCAGCCTCCATCACCTCAGACTCCATTATCTCAGCCTCCATCACCTCAGACTCCATCACCTCAGCCTCCATCCCTCACCCAGACTCCACCATCTCGGCCTCACCATCTCAGCCTCCATCATCTAAGACTCCATCATCTCAGCCTCCATCACATCAGACCTCCATCATCTCAGACTCCATCATCTCAGCCTCCATCACCTCAGACTCCATCACCTCAGACTCCATCATCTCAGACTCCATCCATCACCTCCAGACCCATCCATCTCAGACTCCATCATCTCAGACTCCATCACCTCAGACTCCATCACCTCAGACTCCCATCACCTCAGACTCCACCATCTCGGCCTCCATCAATCTCAGCCTCCATCATCTCAGACTCTATCACCTCAGACTCCATCACCACCTCAGCCTCCATCATCTCAGCCTCCATCAGCTCAGACTCCATCACCTCAGACTCCATCACCTCAGCCTCCATCACCTCAGCCTCCATCACCTCAGCCTCCTCACCTCAGACTCCATCACCTCAGCCTCATCATCAGCGTCCATCATCTCAGACTCCATCAACTCAGACTCCATCATCTCAGCCTCCATCACCTCAGACTCCATCATCTCAGACTCCATCATCCTCACGCCTCCATCATCTCAGCCTCCATCACCTCAGCCTCCATCATCTCAGACTCCATCATCTCAGCCTCCATCACATCAGCCTCCATCATCTCAGACTCCATCATCTCAGCCTCCATCACCTCAGACTCCATCACCTCAGACTCCATCAACTAAGCCTCCATCACCTCAGACTCCATTATCTCAGCCTCCATCACCTCAGACTCCATCACCTCAGCCTCCATCACCTCAGACTCCACCATCTCGGCCTCCACCATCTCAGCCTCCATCATCTAAGACTCCATCATCTCAGCCTCCATCACATCAGCCTCCATCATCTCAGACTCCATCATCTCAGCCTCCATCACCTCAGACTCCATCACCTCAGACTCCATCATCTAAGCCTCCATCACCTCAGACTCCATCATCTCAGCCTCCATCATCACCTCAGACTCCATCACCTCAGCCTCCATCACCTCAGACTCCACCTCTCGGCCTCCACCATCTCAGCCTCCATCATCTCAGACTCCACCATCTCAGCCTCCATCATCTCAGACTCCATCACCTCAGCCTCCACCATCACTCAGCCTCCATCATCAGCCTCCATCATCTCAGCCTCCATCACCTCAGATTCCACCATCTCTCAGCCTCCACCATCTCAGCCTCCACCATTTCAGCCTCCACCATCTCAGACTCCACCATCTCAGCCTCCATCATCTCAGCCTCCATCATCTCAGCCTCCATCACCTCAGACTCATCACCTCAGCCTCCACCATCTCAGCCTCCACCATCTCAGCCTCCATCATCTCAGCCTCCACCATCTCAGCCTCCAACATCTCAGCCTCCATCATGTCAGCCTCCATCACCTCAGACACCATCATCTCAGCCTCCACCATATCAGCTTCCATCACCTCTGACTCCATCATCTCAACTACCATCATCTCAGACTCCATCATCTCAGACTCCATCATCTCAGACTCCATCACCTCAGACTTCCATCACACTCAGACTCCATCATCTCAACTCCATCATCTCAGCCTCCACCATCTCAGTCTGCATCACCTCAGCCTCCATCATTTCAGCCACCACCATCTCAGACTCCATCATCTGAACTTCCATCACCTCAGACTCCATCACCTCAGCCTCCATCACCTCAGCCTCCATCACCTCAGCCTCCATCATCTCAGCCTCCATCACCTCAGGCTCCATCACCTCAGCCTCCATCACCTCAAGCTCCATCATCTCAGACTCCATCATCTCAGACTACATCATCTCAGACTCCATCACCTCAGACTCCACCATCTCAGCCTCCAACATCTCAGCCTCCATCATGTCAGCCTCCATCACCTCAGACACCATCATCTCAGCCTCCACCATATCAGCTTCCATCACCTCTGACTCCATCATCTCAACTACCATCATCTCAGACTCCATCATCTCAGACTCCATCATCTCAGACTCCATCACCTCTACTTCCATCACCTCAGACTCCATCATCTCAACTTCCATGATCTCAGCCTCCACCATCTCAGTCTGCATCACCTCAGCCTCCATCATTTCAGCCACCACCATCTCAGACTCCATCATCTGAACTTCCATCACCTCAGACTCCATCACCTCAGCCTCCATCACCTCAGCCTCCATCACCTCAGCCTCCATCACCTCAGGCTCCATCATCTCAGCCTCCATCACCTTAGACTCCATCATCTCAGACTCTATCACCTCAGACTCCATCATCTCAGCCTCCATCACCTCAGACTCCAGCACCTCAGACTCCATCATCTCAGCCTCCATCACCTTAGACTCCATCACCTCAGCCTCCATCACCTCAGCCTCCATCACCTCAGGCTCCATCATCTCAGCCTCCATCACCTCAGACTCCATCATCTCAGACTCCATCACCTCAGACTCCATCATCTCAGCCTCCATCACCTCAGACTCCAGCACCTCAGACTCCAGCACCTCAGACTCCATCATCTCAGCCTCCATCACCTTAGACTCCATCATCTCAGACTCTATCACCTCAGACTCCATCATCTCAGCCTCCATCACCTCAGACTCCATCATCTCAGACTCCATCATCTCAGACTCCATCATCTCTGACTCCATCACCTCAGACTCCATCACCTCAGCCTCCATCATCTTAGACTCCATCATCTCAGCATTCATCATCTCAGTCTCCATCACCTCAGACTCCATCACCTCAGACTCCATCACCTCAGCCTCCATCACCTCTGCCTCCATCACCTTAGACTCCATCATCTCAGACTCCATCACCTTAGACTCCATCATCTCAGACTCCATCATCTCAGCCTCCGTCATCTCAGTCTCCATCACCTCAGACTCCATCATCTCAGACTCCATCACCTCAGACTCCATCACCTCCTCAGCCTCCATCATCTCAGACTCCATCACCTCAGACTCCATCACCTCAGCCTCCACCATCTCAGCCTCCATCACCTCAGACTCCATCACCTCAGCCTCCATCATCTCAGACTCCATCACCTCAGCCTCCACCATCTCAGACTCCATCATCTGAGACTCCATCACCTCAGCCTCCATCTCAGCCTCCATCACCTCAGACTCCATCACCTCAGACTCTATCACCTCAGACTCCATCACCTCAGCCTCCATCATCTCAGCCTCCATCAGCTCAGACTCCATCACCTCAGACTCCATCACCTCAGCCTCCATCATCTCAGCCTCCATCACCTCAGACTCCATCACCTCAGCCTCCATCAGCGTCCATCATCTCAGACTCATCAACTCAGACGCCATCATCTCAGCCTCCATCACCTCAGACTCCATTATCTCAGACTCCATCACCTCAGCCTCCATCATCTCAGACTCCATCACCTCAGCCTCCATCACCTCAGACTCCATCATCTCAGCCTCCATCATCTCAGCCTCCATCATCCTCAGACTCCATCATCTCAGCTCCATCACCTCAGACTCCATCACCTCAGACTCCATCAACTCAGCTCCATCACCTCAGACTCCATCATCTCAGCCTCCATCACCTCAGACTCCATCACCTCAGCCTCCATCACCTCAGACTCCACCATCTCGGCCTCCATCATCTCAGACTCCATCATCTCAGACTCCATCATCTCAGCCTCCATCACATCAGCTCCATCATCTCAGACTCCATCATCTCAGCCTCCATCACCTCAGACTCCATCACCTCAGACTCCATCATCTCAGCCTCCATCACCTCAGACTCCATCATCTCAGCCTCCATCACCTCAGACTCCATCACCTCAGCCTCCATCACCTCAGACTCCACCATCTCAGCCTCTCCATCATCAGAGCTCCATCATCTCAGACTCCATCACCTCAGACTCCATCACCTCAGCCTCCATCATCTCAGCCTCCATCACCTCAGACTCCATCACCTCAGACTCCATCACCTCAGCCTCCATCATCTCAGCCTCCATCACCTCAGACTCCATCACCTCAGCCTCCACCATCTCAGCCTCCATCATCTCAGACTCCATCAACTCAGACGCCATCATCTCAGCCTCCATCACCTCAGACTCCATTATCTCAGACTCCATCACATACGCCTCCATCATCTCAGCCTCCATCACCTCAGCCTCCATCATCTCAGACTCCATCATCTCAGCCTCCATCACATCAGCCTCCATCATCTCAGACTCCATCATCTCAGCCTCCATCACCTCAGACTCCATCACCTCAGACTCCATCAACTCAGCCTCCATCACCTCAGACTCCATTATCTCAGCCTCCATCACCTCAGACTCCATCACCTCAGCCTCCATCACCTCAGACTCCACCATCTCAGCCTCCACATCTCAGCCTCCATCATCTCAGACTCCATCATCTCAGCCTCCATCACCTCAGCCTCATCATCTCAGACTCCATCATCTCAGCTCCATCACCTCAGACTCCATCACCTCAGACTCCATCATCTAAGCCTCCATCACCTCAGACTCCATTATCTCAGCCTCCATCACCTCAGACTCCATCACCTCAGCCTCCATCACCTCAGACTCCACCATCTCGGCCTCCACCATCTCAGCCTCCATCATCTCAGACTCCACCATCTCAGCCTCCATCACTTCAGACTCCATCACCTCAGCCTCCACCATCTCAGCCTCCATCATCTCAGCCTCCAACACCTCAGACTCCACCATCTCGGCCTCCACCATCTCAGCCTCCACCATTTCAGCCTCCACCATCTCAGCCTCCACCATTTCAGCCTCCACTATCTCAGCCTCCATCATCTCAGCCTCCATCACCTCAGACTCCATCACCTCAGCCTCCACCATCTCAGCCTCCACCATCTCAGCCTCCATCATCTCAGCCTCCACCATCTCAGCCTCCAACATCTCAGCCTCCATCATGTCAGCCTCCATCACCTCAGACACCATCATCTCAGCCTCCACCATATCAGCTTCCATCACCTCTGACTCCATCATCTCAACACCCATCACTCAGACTCCATCCATCTCAGCCTCCATCATCAGACACATCATCTCAGACTCCATCACCTCTACTTCCATCACCTCAGACTCCATCATCTCAACTTCCATGATCTCAGCCTCCACCATCTCAGTCCTGCATCACCTCAGCACTCCATCATCAGCCTCCATCATCTCAGGCCACCACCTGATTCTCAGACTCCATCATCTCAGCTTCCATCACCTCAGCCTCCATCACCTCAGCCTCCATCACCTCAGGCTCCATCATCTCAGCCTCCATCACCTCAGGCTCCATCATCTCAGCCCCATCACCTCAGCCTCCATCATCTCAGACTCCACATCTCAGACTACATCCTCTCGACTCCATCACCTCAGACTCCACCATCTCAGCCTCCAACATCTCAGCCTCCATCATGTCAGCCTCCATCACCTCAGACACCACTCATCTCAGCCTCCACCATCTCAGCTCCATCATCTCAGACTCCATCATCTCAGCTACCATCATCTCAGACTCCATCATCTCAGACTCCATCACCTCTAGCTTCAATCACCTCAGACTCCATCATCTCAACTTCCATGATCTCAGCCTCCACCATCTCAGTCTGCATCACCTCAGCCTCCATCATTTCAGCCACCACCATCTCAGACTCCATCATCTGAACTTCCATCACCTCAGCCTCATCACCTCAGCCTCCATCACCTCAGCATCCATCACCTCAGCCTCCATCACCTCAGGCTCCATCATCTCAGCCTCCATCACCTCAGACTCCATCATCTCAGACTCCATCACCTCAGACTCCATCATCTCAGCCTCCATCACCTCAGACTCCATCACCTCAGCCTCCATCATCTCAGCCTCCATCATCTAGACTCCATCATCTCAGACTCCATCACCTCAGACTCCATCATCTCAGCCTCCATCACCTCAGACTCCATCATCTCAGAACTCCATCATCTCAGACTCCATCATCTCAGGACTCCATCAGACTCCATCACTCAGCCTCCATCTCTTAGACTCCATCATCTCAGACTACATCATCTCAGTCTCCATCACCTCAGACTCCATCACTCAGACTCCATCACCTCAGCCCTCCATCACCTCTGCCTCCATCACCTTAGACTCCATCATCTCAGACTCCATCACCTTAGACTCCATCATCTCAGACTCCATCATCTCAGCCTCCGTCATCTCAGTCTCCATCACCTCAGACTCCATCATCTCAGACTCCATCACCTCAGACTCCATCACCTCAGACTCCATCATCTCAGCCTACATCATCTCAGACTCCATATCTCAGACTCCATCATCTCAGACTCCATCATCTCAGACTCATCACCTCAGCCTCCCATCACCTCAGACTCCATCATCTCCGCCTCTCATCATCTCAGACTCCATCATCTCAGCCTCCATCATCTCAGACTCCATCATCTCAGACTCCATCACCTTCGACTCCATCATCTCACACGCTCCATCATCTCAGCCTCCGTCATCTCAGTCTCCATCACCCAGACTCCATCATCTCAGACTGTCACCTCATCACTCCCATCATCTCAATCCATCACCTCAGACTCCATCATATCAGTCTCCATCATCTCAGACTCCATCATCTCAGACTAAATCATCTCAGCCTCCATCATTTCAGCCTCCATCACCTCAGACTCCATCACCTCAGCCTCCATCATCTCAGACTCCATCACCTCAGCCTCCATCACCTCAGACTCCATCATCTCAGCCTCCATCACCTCAGACTCCATCATCTCAGACTCCATCACCTCAGTCTCCATCATCTCAGACTCCATCATCTCAGACTCCATCATCTCAGCCTCCATCACCTCAGACTCCATCACCTCAGCCTCCATCATCTCAGACTCCATCACCTCAGCCTCCATCACCTCAGACTCCATCATCTCAGACTCCATCACCTCAGACTCCATCATCTCAACCTCCATCACCTCAGACTCCATCACCTCAGCCTCCATCATCTCAATCTCCATCATCTCTGCCTCCATCATCTCTGCCTCCATCATCTCAGTCTCCATCATGTCAGACTCCATCACCTCAGACTCCATCATCTCAGACTCCATCACCTCAGACGCCATCATCTCAGACTCCATTACCTCAGACTCCATCATCTCAACCTCCATCACCTCTGCCTCCATCACCTTAGACTCTATCATCTCAGCCTCCATCACCTTAGACTCGATCCATCACCTTATCTCTGACTCCATCATCATCTCATGCACTCTCCATCCATCAGACCTCCATCATCTCAGACTCTATCATCTCAGACTCCATCATCTCAGTCCCATCACCTCAGACTCCATCATCTCAGACTCCAGCACCTCAGACTCCATCATCTCAGCCTCCATCACCTTAGACTCCATCATCTCAGACTCCATCACCTCAGACTCCATCATCTCCGCCTACATCATCTCAGACTCCATCATCTCAGCCTCCATCATCTCAGACTCCATCATCTCCGCCTCCATCATCTCAGACTCCATCACCTCAGCCTCCATCACCTCACACTCCATCATCTCAACTTCCATCATCTCTACTTCCATGATCTCTGACTCCATCACCTCAGACTCCATCATCTCAGACTCCATCATGTCAGACTCCATCACCTCATACTCCATCGTCTCAACCTCCATCACCTCAGACTCCATCACCTCAGCGTCCATCACCTCAGACTCCATCCTCAGCCAGACTCCTCCATCATCTCAGACTCCATCTCTACTCATGATCTCTGACTCCATCATCTAAGACTCCATCATTTCAGACTCCATCACCTCAGACTCCATCACCTCAGCGTCCATCACCTCAGACTCCATCATCTCAGCCTCCATCATCTCAGCCTCCATCATCCCAGCTGTCAGAAAACAGTGCTTTCTACAGCAGTTCTACAAAAACGTTTTACAGTGTGAAAGTTCAGAGATGATCAGGTCCATGTCGTTCAGGCGCTTTAGAAGATAATAATCCTCTGTTATGTCACAGACATATCACAGACATATCACAGACATAACACAGACATATCACAGACATATCACAGACATAACACAGACAAAACACAGAAATAACACAGACATAGCACAGACATGACTGACATAACACAGACATATCACAGACATAACACAGACAAAACACAGACATAACACAGACACATAACACAGACATAACACAGACATAACACACACATAACACAGACATAACACAGACATAACACAGACACAACACAGACACAACACAGACATAACACAGACATAACACAGACATAACACAGACATAACACAGACATAACACAGACATAACACAGACATAACACAGACATAACTGACATAACACAGACATAACTGACATAACACAGACATAACACAGACACAACACAGACATAACACAGACACAACACAGACATATCACAGACATATCACAGACATATCACAGACATATCACAGACATATCACAGACATAACACAGACAAAACACAGAGAAAACACAGAAATAACACAGACATAACACAGACATAACACAGACATAACACAGACATAACACAGACATAACACAGACATAACACAGACATAACACAGACATAACACAGACATAACACAGACATAACACAGACATAACACAGACATAACTGACATAACACAGACATAACACAGACATAACACAGACATAACACAGACATAACACAGACATAACACAGACATAACACAGACATAACTGACATAACACAGACATAACACAGACATAACACAGACATAACTGACATAACACAGACATACCACAGACATAACTGACACAACACTGACACAACACAGACATAACACAGACATAACACAGACATAACACAGAAATAACACAGACATAACACAGACATAACACAGACATAACACAGACATAACACAGACATAACACAGACATCACACAGAAATAACTCGAACATCACTGGACTTTTCCAAACCACATAGTTTTAAAGGGGCAGGTTTTGTTTTAAAGGGGTGTGTTAGTTTTAAAGGGTGTGTTAGTTTTAAAAGGTGTGTTAGTTTTTAAAGGGTGTTTTTTAAAGGGGTGTAGTTTTAAAGGGTGTGTTAGTTTTAAAGGGGTGTGTTAGTTTTAAAGGGTGTGTTAGTTTTAAAGGGTGTGTTAGTTTTAAAGGGTGTGTTTGTTTTAAAGGGTGTGTTAGTTTTAAAGGGTGTGTTAGTTTTAAAGGGTGTGTTAGTTTTAAAGGAGTGTTTTGTTTTAAAGGGTGTGTTAGTTTTAAAGGGTGTGTTAGTTTTAAAGGGTGTGTTAGTTTTAAAGGGGTGTGTTAGTTTTAAAGGGTGTGTTAGTTTTAAAGGGGTGTGTTAGTTTTAAAGGGGTGTGTTAGTTTTAAAGGGTGTGTTAGTTTTAAAGGGTGTGTTAGTTTTAAAGGGTGTGTTAGTTTTAAAGGGTGTGTTAGTTTTAAAGGGGTGTGTTAGTTTTAAAGGGTGTGTGTAGTTTTAAAAGGGGTGTTTTAGTTTTAAAGGGTGTGTTAGTTTTTAAAGGGTGTTTTAGTTTTAAGGGTGGTGTTAGGGGTGTGTTAGTTTTAAAGGGTGTGTTAGTTTTAAAGGGTGTGTTAGTTTTAAAGGGGTGTGTTAGTTTTAAAGGGGTGTGTTAGTTTTAAAGGGTGTGTTAGTTTTAAAGGGTGTGTTAGTTTTAAAGGGGTGTGTTAGTTTTAAAGGGGTGTGTTAGTTTTTAAAGGGTGTTAGTTTTAAAGGGGTTGTTTAGTTTTAAAGGGTGTGTTAGTTTTAAAGGGTGTGTTTTAGTTTTAAAGGGTGTGTGTATTAAAGGGTGTGTTAGTTTTAAAGGGTGTGTTAGTTTTAAAGGGGTGGTGTTAGTTTTAAAGGGGTGTGTTAGTTTTAAAGGGGTGTGTTTTAGTTTTAAAGGGTGTGTTAGTTTTAAAGGGGTGTTTAGTTTTAAAGGGTGTGTGTAGTTTTAAAGGGTGGTGTTAGTTTTAAAGGGGTGTGTTAGTTTTAAAGGGTGTGTTAGTTTTTAAAGGGGTGTGTTCTTTTTAAAGGGGTGTGTTTAGTTTTAAAGGGTGTGTTAGTTTTAAAGGGTGTGTTAGTTTTAAAGGGGTGTGTTTAGTTTTAAAGGGTGTGTTAGTTTTAAAGGGTGTGTTGTTTTTAAAAAGGGTGTGTTAGTTTTAAAGGGTGTGTTAGTTTTAAAGGGGTGTGTTAGTTTTTAAGGGTGTGTTTAGTTTTAAAGGGTGTGTTAGTTTTAAAGGGTGTTAGTTTTAAAGGGTGTTTTGTTTAGTTTTAAAGGGTGTGTTAGTTTTAAAGGGTGTGTTAGTTTTAAAGGGTGTGTTAGTTTTAAAGGGTGTGTTAGTTTTAAAGGGTGTGTTAGTTTTAAAGGGGTGTGTTAGTTTTAAAGGGTGTGTTAGTTTTAAAGGGGTGTGTTAGTTTTAAAGGGTGTGTTTAGTTTTAAAGGGTGGTTAGTTTTTAAAGGGTGTGTTAGTTTTAAAGGTGGTGTTTAGTTTTAAAGGGGTGTGTTAGTTTTTAAAGGGTGTGTTTAGTTTTTAAAGGGTGTGTTTTAGTTTAAAGGGGTGTGTTAGTTTTAAAGGGGTGTGTTAGTTTTAAAGGGTGTGTTAGTTTTAAAGGGGTGTGTTAGTTTTAAAGGGTGTGTTAGTTTTAAAGGGTGTGTTAGTTTTAAAGGGTGTGTTAGTTTTAAAGGGTGTGTTAGTTTTAAAGGGTGTGTGTTTTAAGGGGTTTTAAAAGGGTGTGTTAGTTTTAAAGGGGTGTGTTAGTTTTAAAGGGGTGTGTTAGTTTTTAAAGGGTGTGTTAGTTTTTAAAGGGTGTGTTAGTTTTAAAGGGTGTGTTAGTTTTTAAGGGGTGTGTTTAGTTTTAAAGGGTGTGTTAGTTTTAAAAGGGTGTGTTAGTTTTAAAGGGTGTTTTAGTTTTAAAGGGGTGTGTTAGTTTTAAAGGGGGTGTGTTTAGTTTTAAAGGTGTGTGTTTGTTTTAAAGGGGTGTGTTAGTGTTTTAAAGGGTGTGTTTTTAGTTTTAAAGGGTGTGTTAGTTTTAAAAGGGTGTGTTAGTTTTAAAGGGGTGTGTTTTTAAAGTTTTAAGTTTTAAAGGTGTGTTTAGTTTTAAAGGGTGTGTTAGTTTTAAAAGGGTGTGTGTTTGTTTTAAAGGGTGTGTTAGTTTTAAAGGGTGTGTTAGTTTTTTAAAGGGGTGTGTTAGTTTTAAAGGGGTGTTAGTTTTACACGGGTGTGTTTAGTTTTAAAGGGGTGTGTTAGTTTTAAAGGGTGTGTTAGTTTTAAAGGGTGTGTTAGTTTTAAAGGGTGTGTTAGTTTTAAAGGGTGTGTTAGTTTTAAAGGGTGGTGTTAGTTTTAAAGGGTGTGTTAGTTTTTAAAGGGTGTGTTTGATTTAAAGGGTGTGTTTGGTTAAAGGGTGTGTTTGATTTAAAGGGGTGTGTTTGATTTAAAGGGTGTGTTTTGTTTTAAAGGGTGTGTTTGATTTAAAGGGTGTGTTTGATTTAAAGGGGTGTGTTTGATTTAAAGGGGTGTGTTTGATTTAAAGGGTGTGTGTTAGTTTTAGGGGGTTTTTTTTAAGGGTGTGTTAGTTTTAAAGGGTGTGTTTAGTTTTAAAGGGTGGTTTAGTTTTTTTAGGTGTTTTTTTTTTTGGTTGTGTTAGTTTTAAAGTGTGTGTGTGTTTTTTTTAAAGGGTGTGTTAGTTTTAAAGGGTGTGTTAGTTTAAAGGGTGTGTGTTAGTTTTGAAGGGGTGTGTTAGTTTTAAAGGGTGTGGTTAGTTTTACAAGGGTGTGTTTAGTGTTAAAGGGTGTGTTAGTATTTAAAGGGAGAGTGGTTTTTTTTAAAAACGGGTGTGTTAGTCTTAAAGGGGTGTGTTGACGTTTTAACTTAGTTAGACCCCACACGGGAGTGACTTAAGCATCACGGTTTGAGTCTCCCACTGACATCGATACAAACGGAGGCTCGTTGCTCGTTGAAGTGACTCTTCCAGCGGCGCATTGAGAGCAGCATGAAAAATGCACATGAGTAAATGTCCACAGATACTAATTCAACCAATTAAACAGAGGAAAGTGGTTTGACGGAGCGGGGCCCGCGGGGCCCGTGTGGCCCCGGGGCCGAGCGCTGACACAGCTGATGGACGATGTTTCTTCAGATTCACTGAGCAGTTAAAGTGGTTCACTATCAAAGAGGATTCATAGAGAGATCTGAGCGCTGCACTTCGACCTGTCACTCTTCAGTCTGAGCTGCCTGAGCTTAAGGCTCAATACTTTGTTACTTTTGCTGTAAAAAGACGTGAGCCGTAGAAGTTGAACGAGTCTCGTGGCTCATTATTGGCTCAGTTATTTCTCTGGCACAGCTCAGATTTAGTTTTGATCCTTTCTGTTTAAAAGTGTCTCTGGTCTGAGGAACTTTTATATAAAAACACAGTCTAAAAGTCCATTTTTGTGTAGTTATCTTCAGCTGAAGTTACCAGAGCGACGCCCACACGGAGAGTGAGACCCCCACACGGAGAGTGAGACCCCCACACGGAGAGTGAGACCCCCACACGGAGAGTGAGACCCCCACACGGAGAGTGAGACCCCCACACGGAGAGTGAGACCCCCACACGGAGAGTGAGACCCCCACACGGAGAGTGTGAGACCCCACACGGAGACACGGAGAGTGAGACCCCCACACGGAGAGTGAGACCCCCACACGGAGAGTGAGACCCCACGGGACACGGAGAGTGAGACCCCCACACGGAGAGAGTGAGACCCCCACACGGAGAGTGAGACCCCCACACGGAGAGAGAGACCCCCACACGGAGAGAGAGACCCCCACACGGAGACTGATGAGGCCCCTGCGGTGGTGATTTTTGCAAACTGTGGATGCATAAATAAACAGGCATAAATCCTCAGAGGACAGAGCCTGGACGGACCTGGGGGCAGCTGTTATTAAAAGACCCCACACGGAGATTATCACTGTCACACGGAGAGGTACCATCCCCATGGCCCCCGGGGGCCCCCAGCACCAAGAGACCCCCACAGGGTCCCCAGCACCAGAGGAGACGACCAGGCCCCCCAGCCCCATCAGAGGACCCCCACACGGGGACCCCCCACACCATGAGACGACCACACGGAGAGTGAGACCCCAGACCCATCACACGAACACGGAGAGCACCCCCCACACGGAGAGTGAGACCCCCCCAGCACCAGAGGAGACCCCCCAGGGGCCCCCTCCCCATCAGACGACCACAGGGGGACCCCAGCACACGGATGAGACCCCCACACGGGCCCCCACCCCCCCCCACAGACGACCAGTGAGCCCCCATCACCATGAGACGACCAGGGTCCCCAGCACCAAGAGACGACCAGGGGCCCCCAGCCCCATCAGACGACCGGGGGACCCCAGCACCATGAGACGACCAGGGGCCCCCAGCCCCATCAGACGACCGGGGGCCCCCACTCACATGAGACGACCACCCCCCACCACGAGACCCCCACACTCCCCCAGACCCCCACACATGACCAGGGGCCCCCAGCACCATCAGACCCCCACACACGAGAGTGAGAGCCCCATCACGACCGTGGCCCCCCAGCACATGAGACTGACCCCCAGGCACCCAGCCCAAGAGACCCGACCAGGGGGGACTCCACTCCCTCCACACAACCCCTCCACTCCCCTCCACACTCCTCCCACACTCCTCCAGTTTAACCCCTCACACTCCCCTCCACACTCCTCCACACCCCACACACACCCCTCCACACCCTCCACTCCCCACCCCCCCCCATCCACACCCCTCCCCACCCCTCCACACCCCTCCACACAACTCCACACTCCCCCACCCCCCACCACACCCCTCCACACTCCTCCACACTCCTCCACACCCCCCACACCCCTCCACTCCCCTCCACACCCCTCCACACCCCTCCACCCCCCTCCACACCCCTCCACTCCCCTCCACACTCCTCCCGCCTCCTCCACACCCCTCCACACTCCTCCACACCCCTCCACCCCTCAACACCCCTCCACACCCATCCACCTCCCCTCCACACTCCTCCACACCCCACCACACCCCTCCACTCCCCTCCACACCCCTCCACACCCCTCCACACCCCTCCACTCCCCTCCACACTCCTCCACACTCCTCCACACCCCTCCACACCCCTCCACACCCCTCCACAGAGACCCCCACACACTCCTCCACACTCCTCCACCCCCACCCACCCCTCCACTCCCCTCCACACCCCTCCACACCCCTCCCACACCCCTCCACACCTCCCTCCACTCCCTCCACACCCCTCCACACCCCCTCCACACCCCCTCCACACCCCCCTCCACATTCCTCCACACTCCTCCACACTCCTCCACACTCCTCCACACCCCTCCACACCCCTCCACACACCCTCCACTCCCCCCATCCACACCCCTCCACTCCCCTCCACTCCCCTCCACCAACTCCTCCACACTCCTCACACACTCCTCCACACCTCCCACCCCTCCACACCCCTCCACACCCCTCCACACCCCTCCACACTCCTCCACACCCCCACTCCCCTCCCCTCCTCCACACCCCCACTCCCCTCCACACCCCCTCCACACTCCTCCACACCCCTCCACACCCCCCACCCCCTCCACTCCCTCCACACTCCCCACACCCCTCCACACCCCTCCACACCCCTCCACACCCTCTCCACACCCCTCCCACCCCTCCACCCCCCTCCACTCCCCTCCACACCCCTCCACACCCCCTCCACACCCCTCCACTCCCCCTCACACCCCCTCCACACCCCTCCACTCCCTCCACACCCCTCCACACCCCTCCACACCCCTCCACCTCCACCCCTCTCACTCCCCTCCACACTCCCCTCCACACCCCTCCACCACCCTCCACTCCCCTCCACCACACCCCTCCACTCCCCTCCACACCCTCCACACCCCTCCACACCCCTCCACACTCCCCCCACACCCCTCCACTCCCCACCTCCACACCCCCTCCACACTCCTCCACACCCCTCCACTCCCCTCCACACCCCCACACTCCACACCCCTCCACACTCCTCCACACTCCTCCACACCCCTCCACACCCTCCACACTCCCCACACCCTCCCACTCCCCTCCACACTCCTCCACACTCCTCCACTCTCCTCCACTCCCCTCCACACTAAGGAGCCTGGAGACACCTCCACAAACCCCTCCAAGAACGGGGAGCTCCCCTCCACTTCCCCTCCACTTGGAGGGGCAGGAGAGGACCACACGCGTCCCCACCACTCCAAGGGAGGAAATGGAAGGGACACCTCCATACCCCCCACTCCTCCACTCCACTCCCCTCCACACTCCTCCAGACCCTCTTCCCCACCCCTCCACAACTCCCCTCCACACTCTTTGAGGGGAAGGTCACCCCTCCCCCACTCACCCCTCCACAACTCCTCCACACTCCTCCCTACCCACTCCTCCAGACTCCTCCACACCCCTCCCCTCACGGGGGAGGATCCCCTCCACTCCACAGAGGAAGGACTCCTCCCACACTCCTCCACTCCCCTCCAGGAGACTCCTCCACACTCCTCCACACTCCTCCACACTCCTCCACCTTACACAAAAGTGCCTGTTCAAACCTTAATAAAACACCAGAGACGTTCAGGAGCTAAAACTGCGTCTCACTTCCAACCTCGTTCTTAGATTCTTCTGTTCATTTTCTGCTCTGTTACTCCATCGATCGCACCCACAATTATCCACTGTCCTAAAGCGTGGGAGAGGGCAGTGTGTGGCTGGAGAGGAAGAGGAAGAGGAGAGGAGATGGAGAGGGAGGAGGAGAGGAAGAGGAGAGGAAGAGGAGAGGAGAGGAAGAGGAGAGGAGAGGGAGAGGAGAGGAGGAGGAGAGGGAGAGGAGAGGAAGAGGAAGAGTAATAGGAAGAGGGAGGAAGGGAGAGGAGGAGGGAGAGAGGTAGAGGAGAGAAGAGAGGAAGAGGAGAGGAGAGAAGAAGGAAAGGGAGAGGAGAGGAGAGGAAGTTGAAAGGAGAGGGGAGAGGAGAGGAAGAGGAGAGGGAGAGAGGAGAAGAGGAGAGGGAGAGGAAGAGAGGAGAGGAGGAAGAGGAGAGGAGAGGAGAGAAGAGGAGAGGAGAGGAGAGGAAGAGGAGAGGAAGAGGAGAGGAAGAGGAGAGGGAATGGAGAGGAAAGAGAGGGAGAGGAGGAGGAGTCGTAAGAGGAGAGGGAGCGGAAGAAAAGAGGCCAGAGGAAAGGAGAGGGATGGAGAGGAGAGGATAGGAAGAGGGAGGAGGAGAGGGCGAGAGAGGAGGAAGAGGAGAGGAAGAGGAGAGGGAGAGGAGAGAGGAAGAGGAGAGAGGAGAGGAAGAGGAGGGAGGAGAGAGGAGAGAAGAGGAAGAGAGAGGGAGGCGAGGAGAGCGAGGAGAGGCGAGGAAGTGGAGAGAAGGAGAGGAAGAGGGGAGGGCGAGGAAGAGGAGAGGAGAGGAAGAGGAGAGGGAGAGGAGGAAGAGAGGAGGGAGAGGAGAGGAGAGGAAGAGAGATGAGAGGAGAGAAAGAGGAGAGAGGATAGAGGAGGAGAGGAGAGGGAGGAGAGGAAAAAGGAGAGAGGAAGGAGGCAGGAGTAGGAAGAGAAGAGGAGAGGAAAGAGCGAGGAGGAGGAGCGGAAGAGGAGGAGGAAGAGGAGAGGAAAAGGAATAAGAGAGGGAGAGAAAATGGAAACAATAAGAACAGGAAGAGAAGAAAAATTCCAGATGAGGGAGAGGAAGAAGAGAGGAAGAGGGAAAGGAATGAAAGGGAAAAAGGAGAGAAAGAGGAAGACGTAGAGGAAAACAGAGAGGAAGAGGAAGAGTAATCGTTCAGCCAGAGGGGACAGGCCGCTTCTACAGCTCCTCATTACCACGGAAACGCTCAGAGAACATTCCTCTGTAGAGCTTTATTAAGGTCCAAAGATACTCGAGTTCTTCTGCATTTGACCCATTACAGGGTCAACACCCGCCACAGCCCCATGACCACAGACCATCAACATGACCACAGACCGTCAACATGACCACAGACCGTCAACATGACCACAGACCATCAACATGACCACAGACAATCAACATGACCACACCAGACCATCAACATGACCACAGACAATCAACATGACCACAGACCACAGACCGTCAACATGACCACAGACCGCCAACATGACCACAGACCGTCAACATGACCACAGACCAACAACATGACCACAGACCGTCAACAGGTGACCACAGACCACAGACCGTCAACATGACCACAGAACACCGCCAACATGACCACAGAACCGCCAACATGACCACAGACCAACAACATGACACACAGACCGTCAACAGGACCACAGACCACAGACCGTCAACATGACCACAGACCACAGACCAACAACATGACCACAGACCACAGACCGTCAACATGACCACAGACCGTCAACATGACCACAGACCAACAACATGACCACAGACCACAGACCGTCAACATGACCACAGACCGTCAACATGACCAACAGACCATCAACCATGACCACAGACCACAGACTATCACATGACCACAGACCATCAGCATGACCACAGACCGTCAACATGACCACAGACCCCATCAACATGACCACAGACCTATCAACATGACCACAGACCATCAACATGACCACAGACCGTCAACATGACCACAGACCCGCCAACATGACCACAGACCATCAACATGACCACAGACCATCAACATGACCACAGACCGTCAACATGACCCACGACCGCCAACATGACCACAGACCAACAGACCATCAACATGACCACAGACCATCCACATGACCACAGACCGGCCACATGACCACAGACCATCAACATGACCACAGACCATCACAATGACCACAGACCGTCAACATGACCACAGACCCACAGACCGCCAACATGACCACAGACCATCAACATGACCACAGACCGTCAACATGACCACAGACCATCACACATGACACAGACCAATCAACATGACCACAGACACGTCCACATGACCACAGACCACAACCACATGACCCAGAACCATCAACATGACCACAGACCATCAACATGACCACAGACCGTCAACATGACCACAGACCATCAACATGACCACAGACCATCAACATGACCACAGACCGTCAACATGACCACAGACCGTCAACATGACCACAGACCGTCAACAGACCTGACCACAGACCCATCAACATGACCACAGACCACCATCAACATGACCACAGACCATCAACATGACCACAGACCACAACATGACCACAGACCGTCAACATGACCACAGACCAAGTACATGACCACAGACCATCAACATGACCACAGACCATCAACATGACCACAGACCATCAACATGACCACAGACCATCAACATGACCACAGACCGTCAACATGACCACAGACCATCAACATGACCACAGACCACAGACCGTCAACATGACCACAGACCGTCAACAGGACCACAGACCATCAACATGACCACAGACCGCCAACATGACCACAGACCATCAACATGACTACAGACCATCAACATGACCACAGACCATAAAACAGGACCACAGACCATCAAATGACCACAGACCGCAAACATGACCACACCATCAACATGACCACAGACCACAGACCACAGACAAACAAGGACCACAGACCATCAACATGACCACAGACCGTCAACATGACCACAGACCACAGACCGTCAATATGACCACAGACCACAGACCGTCAACATGACCACACACCGTCAACATGACCACAGACCATCAACATGACCACAGACCATCAACAGGACCACAGACCATCAACATGACCACAGACCGTCAACATGACCACAGACCATCAACATGACCACAGACCATCAAACATGACCCACAGACAATCAACATGACCACAGACCATCAACATGACCACAACAATCAGCATGACCACAGACCATCACCATGACCACAGACAATCAACATGACCACATACAATCAACATGACCACAGACCACAGACCGCCAACATGACCACAGACCGTCAACATGACCACAGACCAACAACATGACCACAGACCGTCAACAGGACCACAGACCACAGACCAACACATGACCACAGACCGTCAACAGGACCACAGACCACAGACCGTCAACATGACCACAGACCATCAACATGACCACAGACCACAGACCAAACACATGACCACAGACCACAGACCGTCAACATGACCACAGACCCGTCAACATGACCACAGACCAACAACATGACCACATAGACCACAGACCGTCACATGACCACAGACCGTCAACATGACCACAGACCATCAACATGACCACAGACCACAGACCATCAACATGACCACAGACCATCAACATGACCACAGACCATCAACATGACCACAGACCATCAACATGACCACAGACTATCAACATGACCACAGACCGTCAACATGACCACAGACCATCCAACATGACCACAGACCATCAACATGACCACAGACACTCATCAACATGACCACAGACCGTCAACATGACCACAGACCGCCAACATGACCACAGACCACAGACCATCAACATGACCACAGATCATCAACATGACCACAGACCGTCAACATGACCACAGACCATCAACATGACCACAGACCATCAACATGACCACAGACCGTCAACATGACCACAGACCACAGACCGCCAACATGACCACAGACCATCAACATGACCACAGACCGTCAACATGACCACAGACCATCAACATGACCACAGACAATCAACATGACCCACAGACCGTCAACATGACCCACAGACCAACATGACCGCCAACATGACCACAGACCATCAACATGACCACAGACCATCAACATGACCACAGACCATCAACATGACCACAGACCGTCAACATGACCACAGACCGTCAACAGGACCACAGACCATCAAACATGACCACAGACCGTCAACATACCACACAAGACCGTCAACATGACCACAGACCATCAACATGACCACAGACCATCAACATGACCACAGACCATCAACATGACCACAGACCGTCAACATGACCACAGACCATCACATGACCACAGACCATCAACATGACCACAGACCGTCAACATGACCACAGACCCGTCAACATGACCACAGACCGTCAACATGACCACAGACCGTCAACATGACCACCACAGACCATCAACATGACCACAGACCATCAACATGACCACAGACATCAACATGACCACAGACCGTCAACATGACCACAGACCAAGTACATGACCACAGACCATCAACATGACCACAGACCATCAACATGACCACAGACCGTCAACATGACCACAGACCATCAACATGACCACAGACCACAGACCGTCAACATGACCACAGACCACAGACCGTCAATATAACCACAGACCACAGACCGTCAACATGACCACAGACCGTCAACATGACCACAGACCATCAACATGACCACAGACCATCAACAGGACCACAGACCGTCAACATGACCACAGACCGTCAACATGACCACAGACCATCAACATGACCACAGACCATCAACATGACCACAGACAATCAACATGACCACAGACCATCAACATGACCACAGACAATCAACATGACCACAGACCATCACCATGACCACAGACCATCAACAAACCCACAGACCGTCAACATGACCACAGACCACAGACTCCAACATGACCACAGACCGTCAACATGACCACAGACCAACAACATGACCACAGACCGTCAACAGGACCACAGACCACAGACCGTCAACATGACCACAGACCGCCAACATGACCACAGACCGCCAACATGACCACAGACCAACAACATGACCACAGACCGTCAACATGACCACAGACCACAACCGTCAACACAGACCACAGACCATCAACATGACCACAACATGACCACAGACCAACAACATGACCACAGACCACAGACCGACCATGACCACAGACCGTCAACATGACCACAGACCAACAACATGACCACAGACCACAGACCGTCAACATGACCACAGACCGTCAACATGACCACAGACCATCAACATGACCACAGACCACAGACCATCAACATGACCACAGACCATCAACATGACCACAGACCGTCAACATGACCACAGACCATCAACATGACCACAGACCATCAACATGACCACAGACCATCAACATGACCACAGACCGTCAACATGACCACAGACCGCCAACATGACCACAGACCATCAACATGACCACAGACCATCAACATGACCACAGACCGTCAACATGACCACAGACCACAACATGACCACAGACCACAGACCATCAACATGACCACAGACCATCAACATGACCACAGACCGTCACAACATGACCACAGACCATCAACATGACCACAGACCATCAACATGACCACAGACCGTCAACATGACCACAGACCACAGACCGCCAAACATGACCACAGACCATCAACATGACCACAGACCGTCAACATGACCACAGACCATCAACATGACCACAGACCATCAACATGACCACAGACCGTCAACATGACCACAGACCACAGACCGCCAACATGACCACAGACCATCAACATGACCACAGACCATCAACATGACCACAGACCATCAACATGACCACAGACCGTCAACATGACCACAGACCGTCAACAGGACCACAGACCATCAACATGACCACAGACCGTCAACATGACCACAGACCGTCAACATGACCACAGACCCGTCAACATGACCACAGACCAGGAACATGACCACAGACCGTCAACATGACCCACAGACCATCAACATGACACACAGACCATCAACATGACCACAGACCATCAACATGACCACAGACCATCAACATGACCACAGACCAATGTCACATGACCACAGACCATCAACATGACCACAGACCATCAACATGACCACAGACCGTCAACATGACCACAGACCGTCAACATGACCACAGACCGTCAACATGACCACAGACCATCAACATGACCACAGACCGTCAACAGGATGACCCAGACCATCAACATGACCACAGACCGTCAACATGACCACAGACCATCAACATGACCACAGACCGCCAACATGACCACAGACCATCAACAACCATGACCACAGACCATCAACATGACCACAGACCATCAACATGACCACAGACCATCAAAATGACCACAGACCAACATGACCGTCAACATGACCACAGACCATCCCATGAACATGACCACAGACCCACAGACCATCAACAACATGACCACAGACCATCAACATGACCACAGACCATCAACATGACCACAGACCACAGAACATACCACAGACCACAGACCAACAGACCGTCAACATGACACAGACCAGACCGTCAACATGACCACAGACCATCAACATGACCACAGACCATCAACATGACCACAGACCGTCAACATGACCACAGACCATCAACATGACCACAGACCATCACACATGACCACAGACCAATCAACATGACCACAGACCATCAACATGACCACAGACCATCAACATGACCACAGACCATCAACATGACCACAGACCGTCAACATGACCACAGACCCATCAACATGACCACAGACCATCAACATGACACAGACCACAGACCATCAACATGACCACAGACCCATCAACATGACCACAGACCATCAACATGACCACCAGACCACAGACCGTCAACATGACCACAGACCGTCAACATGACCACAGACCGTCAACATGACCACAGACCGTCAACATGACCACAGACCATCAACATGACCACAGACCATCAACATGACCACAGACCACAACATGACCACAGACCAACACATGACCACAGACCATCAACCACAGACCACAGACCGTCAACATGACCAGACCACAGACCGTCAACATGACCACAGACCGTCAACATGACCACAGACCATCAACATGACCACAGACCATCAACATGACCACAGACCGTCAACATGACCACAGACCATCAACATGACATGACCACAGACCATTCAACATGACCACAGACCGTCAACAGGACCACAGACCATCAACATGACCACAGACCATCAACATGACCACAGACCATCACATGACCAGACCATCAACATGACCACAGACCATCAACATGACCACAGACCATCAACATGACCACAGACCGCAACATGACCACAGACCATCAACATGACCACAGACCACAGACCAGTCAACATGACCACAGACCACAGACCATCAACATGACCACAGACCATCAAACATGACCACAGACCAGACCCATCAACATGACCACAGACCATCAACATGACCACAGACCATCAACATGACCACAGACCAACAAACATGACCACAGACCGTCAACATGACCACAGACCGTCAACATGACCACAGACCCATCAACATGACCACAGACCGTCAACATGACCACAGACCACAGACCGTCAACATGACCACAGACCGTCAACATGACCACAGACCATCAACATGACCACAGACCATCAACATGACCACAGACCGTCACCACCACAGACCGTCAACATGACCACAGACCGTCAACATGACCACAAGACCACAACATGACCACAGACCGTCAACATGACCACAGACCGTCAACATGACCACAGACCATCAACATGACCACAGACCATCAACCATGACAACCACAGACCGTCAACATGACCACAGACCGTCAACATGACCAACAGACCGTCAACATGACCACAGACCGTCAACATGGCCACAGACCATCAACATGACCACAGACCATCAACATGACCACAGACCCGCCAACATGACCACAACCCACAGACCGTCAACATGACCACAGACCATCAACATGACCACAGACCATCAACATGACCACAGACCGTCCGTCAACATGACCACAGACCATCAACATGACCACAGACCAACAACATGACCACAGACCATCAACATGACCACAGACCGTCAACATGACCACAGACCATCAACATGACCACAGACCATCAACATGACCACAGACCACAGACCGTCAACATGACCACAGACCACAGACCATCAACATGACCACAGACCATCAACATGACCACAGACCATCAACATGACCACAGACCATCAACATGACCACAGACCGTCAACATGACCACAGACCATCAACATGACCACAGACCAACAACATGACCACAGACCGTCAACATGACCACAGACCAACAACATGATCACAGACCAACAACATGACCACAGACCATCAACATGACCACAGACCATCAACATGACCACAGACCAACAACATGACCACAGACCGTCAACATGACCACAGACCAACAACATGACCACAGACCACAGACCATCAACATGACCACAGACCATCAACATGACCACAGACCATCAACATGACAACAGACCGTCAACATGACCACAGACCATCAACATGACCACAGACCAACAACATGACCACAGACCATCAACATGACAACAGACCGTCAACATGACCACAGACCATCAACATGACCACAGACCATCAACATGACCACAGACCGTCAACAGGACCAAAGACCATCAACATGACCACAGACCACAGACCATCAACATGACCACAGACCATCAACATGACCCACAGACCATCAACATGACCACAGACCCGTCAACATGACCACAGACCGTCAACAGGACCACAGACCGTCAACATGACCACAGACCGTCAACATGACCACAGACCACAGACCATCAACATGACCACAGACCGTCAACATGACCACAGACCATCAACATGACCACAGACCGTCAACATGACCACAGACCACAGACCGTCAACATGACCACAGACCATCAACATGACCACAGACCATCAACATGACCACAGACCAACAACATGACCACAGACCGTCAACAACATGACCACAGACAACAACATGACCACAGACCAACAACATGACCACAGACCATCAACATGACCACAGACCATCAACATGACCACAGACATCAACAACATGACCACAGACCAACATCAACATGACCACAGACCAACAAACATGACACAGACCACATGACCACAGACCATCAACATGACCACAGACCATCAACATGACCACAGACCAACAACATGACCACAGACCGTCAACATGACCACAGACCAACAACATGACCACAGACCACAGACCATCAACATGACCACAGACCATCAACATGACCACAGACCAACATGACAACAGACACACCCGTCAACATGACCACAGACCATCAACATGACCACAGACCATCAAACCATGAACCACAACATGACCATCAACATGACCACAGACCCGTCAACATGACCACAGACCATCAACATGACCACAGACCATCAACATGACCACAGACCGTCAACAGGACCACAAGACCATCAACATGACCACAGACCACAGACCAGCACCGTCACAACATGACCACAGACCATCAACATGACCACAGACCATCAACATGACCACAGACCATCAACATGACCACAGACCATCAACACAGACCACAGACCGTCAACATGACCACACAGACCATCAACATGACCACAGACCATCAACATGACCACAGACCAACAACATGACCACAGATCATCAACATGACCACAGACCGTCAACATAACCACAGACCAACAACATGACCACAGACCGTCAACATGACCACAGACCGTCAACATGACCACAGACCACAGACCAACAACATGACCACAGACCATCAACATGACCACAGACCGTCAACATGACCACAGACCACAGACCATCAACATAACCACAGACCGTCAACAGGACCACAGACCATCAACATGACCACAGACCATCAACATGACCACAGACCGTCAACATGACCACAGACCATCAACATGACCACAGACCACAGACCGTCAACATGACCACAGACCGTCAACAGGACCACAGACCATAAACATGACCACAGACCATCACACATGACCAGACCATCAACATGACCACAGACCGTCAACATGACCACAGACCATCAACATGACCACAGACCACAGACCAACAACATGACCACAGACCGTCAACAGGACCACAGACCATCAACATGACCACAGACCGCCAACATGACCACAGACCATCAACATGACTACAGACCATCAACATGACCACAGACCATCAACAGGACCACAGACCATCAAGATGACCACAGACCGCCAACATGACCACAGACCATCAACATGACCACAGACCACAGACCGTCAACATGACCACAGACCACAGACCGTCAACATGACCACAGACCGTCAACATGACCACAGACCACAGACCATCAACATGACCACAGACCATCAACATGACCACAGACCATCAACATGACCACAGACCATCAACATGACCACAGACCATCAACATGACCACAGACCAACAACATGACCACAGACCAACAACATGACCACAGACCAACAACATGACCACAGACCATCAACATGACCACAGACCATCAACATGACCACAGACCATCAACATGACAACAGACCGTCAACATGACCACAGACCACAGACCAACAACATGACCAATGACCCACAGACCATCAACATGACCACAGACCCGTCAACATGACCACAGACCAACAACATGACCACAGACCAACAACATGACCACAGACCATCAACATGACCACAGACCATCAACATGACCACAGACCATCAACATGACCACAGACCATCAACATGACCACAGACCGTCAACATGACCACAGACCACAGACCATCAACATGACCACAGACCAACAACATGACCACAGACCGTCAACATGACCACAGACCGTCAACAGGACCACAGACCATCAACATGACCACAGACCGTCAACATGACCACAGACCACAGACCGTCAACATGACCACAGACCGTCAACATGACCACAGACCATCAACATGACCACAGACCGTCAACATGACCACAGACCGTCAACATGACCACAGACCGTCAACATGACCACAGACCGTCAACATGACCACAGACCATCAACATGACCACAGACCGTCAACATGACCACAGACCGTCAACATGACCACAGACCGTCAACATGACCACAGACAGACCGTCAACATGACCACAGACCGTCAACATGACCACAGACCGTCAACAGGACCACAGACCGTCAACATGACCACAGACCGTCAACATGGCCACAGACCATCAACATGACCACAGACCATCAACATGAAACACCACAGACCGTCAACATGACCACAGACCGTCAACATGACCACAGACCATCAAACATGACCACAGACCAACAACATGACCACAGACCAGACCAACAACATGCCAGGACCACAGACCGTCAACATGACCACAGACCATCAACAAATGACCACAACAGACCACAGACCATCAACATGACCACAGACCACAGACCGTCAACATGACCACAGACCGTCAACATGACCACAGACCACAGGACCATCAACATGACCACAGACCGTCAACATGACCACAGACCGTCAACAGGACCACAGACCGTCAACATGAGCACAGACCATCACCATGACCACAGACCATCAACATGACCACAGACCACAGACCACCATCAACAGACCGTCACACAGACCACAGACCGTCAACATGACCATCAAACATGACCACAGACCGTCAACATGACCACAGACCACAGACCATCAACATGACCACAGACCATCACAGACCACAGACCATCAACATGACCACAGACCGTCACCATGACCACAGACCGTCAACATGACCACAAAACCACAGACCGTCAACATCACCACCAGAACCGACACATGACCACAGCCACATGACCACAGACCAACAACATGACCACAGACCGTCAACAGGACCACAGACCACAGACCAAACAACATGACCACAGACCAACATGAACACACACAGAACAACAACATGACCACAGACCGTCAACAGGACCACAGACCATCAACATGACCACAGACCGTCAACATGACCACAGACCAAACACAGACCACAGACCGTTCAACATGACCACAGACCATCAACCATGACCACAGACCGTCACATGACCACAGACCATCAACATGACCACAGACCGTCAACATGACCACAGACCACAACATGACCACAGACCGTCAACATGACCACAGACACAGACCATCACATGACCACAGACCAACAACATGACCACAGACCATCAACATGACCACAGACCATCAACATGACCACAGACCATCAACATGACCACAGACCACAGACCATCAACATGACCACAGACCATCAACATGACCACAGACCAACAACATGACCACAGACCATCAACATGACCACAGACCACAGACCGTCAACATGACCACAGACCATCAACATGACCACAGACCGTCAACATGACCACAGACCGTCAACATGACCACAGACCAACAACATGACCACAGACCACAGACCGTTAAAATGACCACAGACCAACAACATGACCACAGACCATCAACATGACCACAGACATCAACATGACCACAGACCACAGACCATCAACATGACCACAGACCACAGACCACCTTAAAATGACCACAGACCAACCCATGACCACAGACCCATCAACATGACCACAGACCATCAACATGACCACAGACCATCAACATGACCACAGACCGTCAACATGACCACAGACCAACAACATGACCACAGACCACAGACCATCAACATGACCACAGACCGTCAAAATGACCACAGACCACAGACCATCAACATGACCACAGACCATCAACATGACCACAGACCACAGACCGTCAACATGACCACAGACCATTAAAATGACCACAGACCATCTAAATTACCACAGAACATGTAAAGTCACAAAACTGTGAGCTCCGTGTTCCTCCTCAGAACCTGGTGTTTTTTTGAGTAACACTCTATTATTAGTCTGTCGACATCTCCAAAGCTCAAAAGAAAAGTGGAGCACTTCCTGTATTACCACATGATGACATCACAATGTGGAACAGAGGGTTTTCAGATTGAGAGAAAAACTCAGGAGAAAAATATATTTCACAAATAGAAAAGTACAATAGAAATAATACGTCTAATTTGAACTAGTTGAGTAATAAAATCATCCTCATCTTGTGACCTCCGTCAAAATGTGATTTTGGGCAGAAAAACCTGGAGCAGGAGCCGTTTGGAGACGAGCTGGAATCTCCAAACAGAAGCTGCACCTCAAACCTTTGTTATGCAGCAGGTCAAACCATTACAGCAGATACAGTCTCCACATTTACATTTAAATATCACACAGGATTTCACTGGGATTTACATGTACACCGTCTGAATACAGCACAGCCACCCTCACAAACACCTCCATCATGTCCTCCTCCACCACATCCTCCTCCACCACATCCTCCTCCACCACATCCTCCTCCATCATGTCCTCCTCCACCACATCCTCCTCCACCACAAACATCTCCATCACAAACATCTCCATCACATCCACCTCCACCACATCCTCCTCCATCACAAACACCTCCATCATATCCTCCTCCACCACATCCTCCTCCATCACATCCACCTCAATCACATCCTCCTCCATCACAACACCTCCATCCAACACCTCCATCTCCAAACACATCCATCACACCCACCTCCACCACATCCATCCTCCATCACAAAACCTCTCCATCACATCACACCTCCACATCATCTCCTCCTCACATCACAAACCTCCTCCATCATCCTCCTCCAACCACAAACTCCTCCATCCATCCTCCATCCATCACATCCTCCTCCATCAAAACATCTCCTCCACCATCCTCCATCCACAACACCTCCTCCATCACAAACATCTCATCACATCCTCCACACATCCTCCTCCATCCAAACCATCCTCCATCACATCCTCCTCCACCACATCCTCCTCCATCACAAACCATCCACCTCCATCACATCCTCCTCCATCACATCCTCTCCATCACAACATCTCCATCACATCCTCCTCACATCCACCTCCATCACATCCTCCTCCATCACAAACACCTCCATCACATCCTCCTCCATCCATCCTCTCCAACCACATCCTCCTCCATCACAAACATCCATCACATCCACCTCCACCTCATCCTCCTCCATCACAAACACCTCCATCACACCACCTCCACCACATCCTCCTCCATCACAAACATCCTCCATCACCCACCTCCATCACATCCTCCTCCATCACAAACATCTCCATCACAAATCCCATCCACCACATCCTCCTCCATCACATCCTCCTCCACCACATCCTCCTCCATCACAAACTCTCCATCACAAACCTCCCCTCCACCAACCTCCATCACTCCTCCTCCACAAAACATCTCCATCACAAAACCACCTCCATCACATCCTCCTCCATCACATCCTCTCCATCACAAACATCCTCCACCACATCCTCCTCCATCACATCCTCCTCCATCACATCCACCTCCATCACATCCTCCTCCACCACATCCTCCTCCACCTCATCCATCCTCCATCACACACAAACATCCTCCATCATCACATCCTCCTTCACCACATCCTCCTCCATCACAAACATCTCCTCACATCCACCTCCACATCCCTCCTCCATCACATCCTCCTCCACCACATCCTCCTCCATCACAAACATCTCATCACATCCTCCTCCATCACAACATCCTCACATCCTCACTCCATCCTCAAACATCTCCATCCATCACACACCTCCATCACATCCTCCTCCACCACATCCTCCTCCATCACAAACACCTCCATCATATCCTCCTCCACCATATTAGAGGATTTCACTGGAATTTACATGTACACCATCTGAATACAGCACAGCCACCCTCACAAACACCTCCATCATATCCTTCTCCACCACATCCTCCTCCATCACAAACACCTCCATCACATCCTCCTCCCATCACAAACATCTCCATCACAAACACCTCCATCATATCCTCCTCCACCACATCCACCTCCATCACAAACATATCCATCATATCCTCCTCCACCACATCTCCTCCACACATCCTCCTCCATCACAAACATCTCCATCATATCCTCCTTCCACCACATCCTCCTTCACCACATCCTCCTCCATCACATCCACCTCAATCACATCCTCCTCCATCACAAACATCTCCATCACATCCTCCTCCACCACATCCTCCTCCATCACAAACATCTCCATCATATCCTCCTCCACCATATCAGAGGATTCACTGGGATTTACATGTACACCCTCTGAATACAGCCAGCCACCCTCACAAACACCTCCATCACATCCTCCTCCACCACATCCTCCTCCTCCACCACAAACATCTCCATCACATCCACCTCCACCACATCCTCCTCCATCACACATCCTCCTCCATCCACATCCTCCTCCATCACAAAACACCTCCATCATGTCCTCCTCCACCACATCCTCCTCCATCACATCCACCTCAATCACATCCACCTCAATCACATCCTCCTCCATCACATCCACCTCAATCACATCCACCTCAATCACATCCTCCTCCACCACATCCTCCTCCATCACAAACATCTTCATCACAAACATCTCCATCACATCCACCTCCACCACATCCTCCTCCATCACAAACACCTCCATCATATCCTCCTCCAACACATCCTCCTCCATCACATCCTCCTCCATCACAAACATCTCCATCATATCCTCCTCCACCACATCCTCCTCCACCACATCCTCCTCCATCACAAACATCTCCATCACATCCTCCTCCAACACATCCTCCTCCATCACAAACATCTCCATCACATCCACCTCCACCACATCCTCCTCCACCACATTCTCCTCCATCACAAACATCTTCATCACATCCTCCTCCACCACATCCTCCTCCATCACATCCACCTCCAATACATCCTCCTCCATCACATCCTCCTCCACCACATCCTCCTCCATCACAAACATCTCCATCACATCCACCTCCACCACATCCTCCTCCATCACAAACACCTCCATCACATCCTCCACCACATCCTCCTCCATCACAAACATCTCCATCACATCCTCCACCACATCCTCCTCCATCACAAACACCTCCATCATATCCTCCTCCAACACATCCTCCTCCATCACATCCACCTCAATCACATCCTCCTCTATCACAAACATCTCCATCACAAACATCTCCAACACATCCTCCTCCATCACATCCTCCTCCACCACAAACATCTCCATCACAAACATCTCCATCACATCCTCCTCCATCACAAACATCTCCATCATATCCTCCTCCACCACATCCTCCTCCACCACATCCTCCTCCATCACAAACATCTCCATCACATCCTCCTCCACCACATCCTCCTCCATCACATCCACCTCCAATACATCCTCCTCTATCACATCCTCCTCCACCACATCGTCCTCCATCACAAACATCTCCATCACATCCACCTCCACCACATCCTCCTCCACCACATCCTCCTCCACCACATTCTCCTCCATCACAAACATCTTCATCACATCCTCCTCCACCACATCCTCCTCCATCACAAACATCTCCATCACATCCTCCTCCACCACATCTTCCTCCATCACAAACATCTCCATCACATCCTCCTCCACCATATTAGAGGATTTCACTGGAATTTACATGTACACCATCTGAATACAGCACAGCCACCCTCACAAACACCTCCATCATATCCTTCTCCACCACATCCTCCTCCATCACAAACACCTCAATCACATCCTCCTCCATCACAAACATCTCCATCACAAACACCTCCATCATATCCTCCTCCACCACATCCACCTCCATCACAAACATATCCATCATATCCTCCTCCACCACATCCTCCTCCACTACATCCTCCTCCATCACAAACATCTCCATCATATCCTCCTTCACCACATCCTCCTTCACCACATCCTCCTCCATCACATCCACCTCAATCACATCCTCCTCCATCACAAACATCTCCATCACATCCTCCTCCACCACATCCTCCTCCATCACAAACATCTCCATCACATCCTCCTCCACCATATCAGAGGATTTCACTGAGATTTACATGTACACCGTCTGAATACAGCACAGCCACCCTCACAAACACCTCCATCATATCCTCCTCCACCACATCCTCCTCCATCACAAACACCTCCACCACATCCTCCTCCATCACAAACACCTCCATCACATCCTCCTCCACCACATCCACCTCCATCACAAACATCTCCATCATATCCTCCTCCACCACATCCACCTCCACCACATCCTCCTCCACCACATCCTCCTCCATCACAAACATCTCCATCATATCCTCCTCCACCACATCCTCCTCCATCACATCCACCTCAATCACATCCTCCTCCATCCTCATCCTCCTCCATCACAAACATCTCCATCATATCCACCTCCACCACATCCTCCTCCATCACAAACACCTCCATCATATCCTCCTCCACCACATCCTCCTCCATCACATCCACCTCAATCACGTCCTCCTCCATCACAAACATCTCCATCACATCCTCCTTTACCACATCCTCCTCCATCACAAACATCTCCATCATATCCTCCTCCAACCTATCCTCTTCCATCACAAACATCTCCATCATATCCTCCTCCACCACATCCTCCTCCATCACGAACATCTCCATCACAAACACCTCCATCATATCCTCCTCCACCACATCCACCTCCATCACAAACATCTCCATCATATCTTCCTCCACCACATCCTCCTCCATCACAAACATCTCCATCACATCCTCCTCCACCACATCCTCCTCCATCACAAACATCTCCATCACATCCTCCTCCACCACATCCTCTTCCATCACAAACACCTCCACCACAAACACCTCCATCATATCCTCCTCCACCACATCCTCCTCCATCACATCCTCCGCCATCACATCCTCCTCCACGACATCTTCCTCCATCACAAACACCTCCATCACATCCTCCTCCACCACATCCTCCTCCACCACATCCTCCTCCATCACAAACACCTCCATCATATCCTCCTTCACCACATCCTCCTTCACCACATCCTCCTCCATCACAAACATCTCCATCATATCCTCCTCCACCACATCCTTCTCCATCACAAACATCTCCATCACATCCACCCCACCACATCCTCCTCCACACATCCTCCTCCACCACATTCTCCTCCATCACAAACACCTCCATCATATCCTCCTTCACCACATCCTCCTTCACCACATCCTCCTCCATCACAAACATCTCCATCATATCCTCCTCCACCACATCCTTCTCCATCACAAACATCTCCATCACATCCACCTCCACCACATCCTCCTCCACCACATCCTCCTCCACCACATTCTCCTCCATCACAAACATCTTCATCACATCCTCCTCCACCACATCCTCCTCCATCACATCCACCTCCAATACATCCTCCTCTATCACATCCTCCTCCACCACATCCTCCTCCATCACAAACATCTCCATCATATCCTCCTGCACCACATCCTTCTCCATCACAAACATCTCCATCACATCCTCCTCCACCATATTAGAGGATTTCACTGGGATTTATATGTACACCTTCTGAATACAGCACAGCCACCCTCACAAACATCTCCATCATATCCTCATCCACCACATCCTCCTCCATCACAAACACCTCCATCATATCCTCCTTCACCACATCCTCCTCCATCACATCCACCTCAATCACATCTTCCTCCATCACAAACATCTCCATCACATCCTCCTCCACCATATTAGAGGATTTCACTGGAATTTACATGTACACCATCTGAATACAGCACAGCCACCCTCACAAACACCTCCATCATATCCTTCTCCACCACATCATCCTCCATCACAAACACCTCAATCACATCCTCCTCCATCACAAACATCTCCATCACAAACACCTCCATCATATCCTCCTCCACCACATCCACCTCCATCACAAACATATCCATCATGTCCTCCTCCCCCACATCCTCCTCCACCACATCCTCCTCCACCACATCCTCCTCCATCACAAACATCTCCATCATAACCTCCTCCACTACATCCTCCTCCATCACAAACATCTCCATCATATCCTCCTCCACCACATCCTCCTCCATCACAAACATCTCCATCATATCCTCCTCTACCACATCCACCTCCACCACATCCTCCTCCATCACAAACATCCCCATCATATCCTCCTCCATCACAAACATCTCCATCATATCCTCCTCCATCACATCCTCCTCCATCACAAACATCTCCATCATATCCTCCTCCACCACATCCACCTCCACCACATCCACCTCCATCACAAACATCTCCATCATATCCTCCTCCACCACATCCTCCTCCATCACATCCACCTCAATCACATCCTCCTCCATCACAAACATCTCCATCACATCCACCTCCACCACATCCTCCTCCATCACAAACATCTCCATCATATCCTCCTCCATCACATCCTCCTCCATCACAAACATCTCCATCATATCCTCCTCCACCACATCCACCTCCACCACATCCTCCTCCATCACAAAACACCTCCATATCCGCCTCCTCCACCACATCCTCCTCCATCATATCCACCTCAATCACATCCTCCTCCATCACAAACATCTCCATCACATCCTCCACCACATCATCCTCCTCCATCACAAACATCTCCATCATATCCTCCTCCAACACATCCTCTTCCATCACGAACATCTCCATCACAAACACCTCCATCATATCCTCCTCCACCACATCCACCTCCATCACAAACATCTCCATCATATCTTCCTCCACCACATCCTCCTCCATCACAAACATCTCCATCACATTTTCCTCCAACACATCCTCTTCCATCACAAACACCTCCACCACAAACACCTCCATCATATCCTCCTCCACCACATCCACCTCCATCACATCCTCCTCCACGACATCTTCCTCCATCACAAACACCTCCATCACATCCACCTCCATCACATCCTCCTCCATCACATCCTCCTCCACCACAAACACATCCACCTCCATCACATCCTCTTCCACCAGATCCACCTCAATCACATCTTCCTCCATTACAAACACCTCCATCACATCCTCCTCCATCACATCCTCCTGCATCACATCCACCTCCATCACAACGTCCTCCACCACATCCACCTCAATCACATCCACCTGCATCACAAACACCTCCATCACATCCACCTCCATCACATCCTCCTCCACCACAAGCACCTCCACTACATCCACCTCCATCACATCCTCCTCCATCACAAGCACCTCCACCACATCCACCTCCATCACATCCACCTCCACTACATCCACCTCCATCACATCCTCCTCCATCACAAGCACCTCCACTACATCCACCTCCATCACATCCTCCTTCATCACAAGCACCTCCACTACATCCACCTCCATCACATCCTCCTCCAGCACATCCTCCTCCATCACATCCTCCTCCATCACAAGAACCTCATATTACATCCTCCTCCACCACATCCTCCTCCATCACAAGAACCTCATATTACATCCTCCTCCACCACATCCACCTCCATCACATCTCATCCTTCATCACAAGCACCTCCACTACATCCACCTCCATCACATCCTCCTCCAGCACATCCTCCTCCATCACATCCTCCTCCATCACAAGAACCTCATATTACATCCTCCTCCACCACATCCACCTCCATCACATCCACCTCCATCACATCCACTTCCACCACATCCACCTGCATCACAAACACCTCCATCACATCCACCTCCATCACAAACACCTCCACCACATCCACCTCCATCACATCCTCCTCCATCACAAACACATCCTCCTCCCTCCACCACATCCTCTCACAGTTAATGAAGTGCTTACTTAAGCAATCTGAACCTCTAATTCTGTTTAATCCTGCTCATTTCTGCACCAAGTAACACACAACTCTGAGAAAAGAGGAGCACTTTATCTATAACCACAGAGTTTATATACGACAGGAATATGTTTAATCTATAACCACAGAGTTTATATACGACAGGAATATGTTTAATCTATAACCACAGAGTCTGTATACGACATGAATATGTTTAATCTATAACCACAGAGTCTGTATACGACAGGAATATGTTTAATCTATAACCACAGAGTTTATATACGACAGGAATATGTTTAATCTATAACCACAGAGTCTGTATACGACATGAATATGTTTAATCTATAACCACAGAGTCTGTATACAACAGGAATATGTTTAATCTATAACCACAGAGTCTGTATACGACAGGAATATGTTTAATCTATAACCACAGAGTCTGTATACGACAGGAACATATTTAATATATAACTACAGTCTGTATACGGCAGGAATATTATTAATCTATAACCACAGAGTCTGTATATATTCATATGTATAACTGTAGTATAAGTCTGTATATATGTGAAAAATATAACTGTAAGTCTGTATATATATTAAATGTATAACTGCAGTGTAAGTCTGTATACATGTTAAATGTATAACTGTAAATCTGGTTATATGTTAAATGTATAAGTGTAAGACTGTATACATATTCAATGTATAACTGTAAGTCTGTATATATGTTAAATGTATAACTATAAGTCTGTATATATGTTAAATGTATAACTATAAGTCTGTATATATGTTAAATGTATAACTATAAGTCTGTATATATGTCAAATGTATAACTAAGTCTGTATATATGTTAAATGTATAACTGTAAGTCTGTATATATGTTAAATGTATAAGTGTAAGTCTGTATATATGTTAAATGTATAAGTCTGTATATATGTTAAATGTATAAGTGTAAGTCTGTATATATGTTAAATGTATAAGTGTAAGTCTGTATATATGTTAAATGTATAAGTGTAAGTCTGTATATGACTGTTTAAATCTATAACCCCAGAGTAAGACCTCTATCTGCAGCTCTTTACACCTGTATTACATTTCTTCTTCAATCAGCAGCTTTCCGCTCGCCGCCGTCCCCTGAGGAGCGCCGCCATTACGCGGGGCCCAGCTCATTTGCAGAGAGATTGGAGCGAGCTCTGTTTGCATGCAACATCTGCCAATGTGTTTAATGCAAATCCTGCCACGGCACACGGCTCGGAGGAGGTCACTGCTCATGGGGCAGGAGCGGAGCTGACCCGCCACAAAACACCGACGGGAAATACACCGGCTCTTTGAGACTGTGGAGAAATCACGAGGAGTCACTGAGTCTAAAGTGACACGGCAGCAACTCCTGTTCTACTTTTATCATGAATTATTACAGTTTAAACTGAACTTTTAAAAAAATGTGTGTGTATATATATATATGTATATATATATATATATATATATATATATATATATATATATATATATATATATATATATATATATATATATATATATATATATATATATATATATATATATATATTTCAAAGTCATCTGGAGCTCAACAAAACATAAACATACAAATACAAATACCCCTGGGGTCGGTTCATGGGAAGAATCTTAAATCCACATTTCTAAAGCTGAAGGAAACACTTAATTGTACAAATGTGATGACACAATGTGAAAAGTCATTGTCCTGAAATCCAGCCAGAAGAACTACAAAGACCAAGATGCACTGCTCCATTTCATTTGATTAGATAAAATAAATATATATGACCATGTTTCAGAGTCATGTGGATGAATTTGACCCAGAACTGCACTAAAGGGGATTTTTACATAAAGGTTGTACTGACAAATCCCTGCCTCAGTTACATTTACATAAACACGACGGCGTCAGATCACGTGACACAAAGCGCTGAGCGAAATGCCCCAAAGACGCTTTCGGAGCAGAAACGATACACAAACAAATAAGTAAATGCAGCGCCTGGTTTCGACTTGGAGGCAGCGCGGGGCGGGGGGTGAAGCTGGCTGACTGCGCCCCAGCGGGGGGTAAAAGATGGCTCTGGGAGAAGTGGGGGTGGGCAGAGGGGGCATGTTTTTAAATGAGCTGAAACTTTAAATACTGCATAATATATAATAATAAAAATGAGTTCATTTGGCTCCCGCAGTAAGTTTAGAAAAGAACATTAAAGTCATTCCACTGTTAATGTCAACAGGATGAGCATTAAATATGCACAAATACAAAAGGGCTTCAAGAAACGAAGAATACAGCAGCAGAGAGCCACAAGAACAAAGAATACAGCAGCAGAGAGCCACCAAACAAAGAACAAAGAGAGCCACAAGAAGAGAGCAGCAGAGAGCCACAAGAACAAAGAAAGAGCCACAAGAACAAAGAATACAGCAGCAGAGAGCCACAAGAACAAAGAATACAGCAGCAGAGAGCCACAAGAACAAAGAATACAGCAGCAGAGAGCCACAAGAACAAAGAATACAGCAGCAGAGAGCCACAAGAACAAAGAATACAGCAAGAGCCAATACAGCAGCAGAGAGCCACAAGAACAAAGAATACAGCAGCAGAGAGCCACAAGAACAAAGAATACAGCAGCAGAGAGCCACAAGAACAGAGAATACAGCAGCAGAGAGCCACAAGAACAAAGAATACAGCAGCAGAGAGCCACAAGAACAAAGAAAACAGCAGCAGAGAGCCACAAGAACAAAGAATACAGCAGCAGAGAGCCACAAGAACAAAGAAAACAGCAGCAGAGAGCCACAAGAACAAAGAAAACAGCAGCAGAGAGCCACAAGAACAAAGAATACAGCAGCAGAGAGCCACAAGAACAAAGAATACAGCAGCAGAGAGCCACAAGAACAAAGAATACAGCAGCAGAGAGAGCCACAAAGAACAAAGAATACAGCAGCAGAGAGCCACAAGAACAAAGAATACAGCAGCAGAGAGCCACAAGAACAAAGAATACAGCAGCAGAGAGCCACAAGAACAAGAATCGCAGCAGAGAGCACAAGAACAAAGAATACAGCAGCAGAGAGCCACAAGAACAGAGAATACAGCAGAGCAGAGAGCCACAAGAACAAAGAAACAGCAGCAGCAGCAGAGAGCCACAAGAACAAAAGAATACAGCAGCAGCAGAGAGCCACAAAACAAAGAACAAAGACAAGAAACAGCAGCAGCAGAGAGCCACAAGAACAAAGAATACAGCAGCAGAGAGCCACAAGAACAAAGAAAACAGCAGCAGAGAGCCACAAGAACAAAGAAAACAGCAGCAGAGAGCCACAAGAACAAAGAATACAGCAGGAGAGAGCCACAAGAACAAAGAATACATCAGCAGAGAGCCACAAGAACAAAGAACAGCAGCAGGCCAGAGAATACAGCCCAAAAGAACAAAGAATACAGCAGGCAGAGGACCGAAAAGAAAACCTGAAAACAAGACAACATTAGCAGAGCAACATTAGAGAGCCAAAGGACAAAGAGTGGCAGATGGCAGAAAGAACAAAGAAGGCAAGTTTATTTGCATAGCACAATTCGCAAAGAAATTCAAAGTGTTTTACAGAATAAGAAAGACATTAAAATCACACAAATCAAATCACAAATAATCATCATAAAATTAACATTAAGAGAGGCAGAATAAAAACCTTTCAGTCATAAGCCCAGATAAACAGAACCGTTTTGAGCCTGGATTTAAACATTGTCAAAGTGGAGTCTGTCTCACATCTTCAGACTGTTCCAGGTTTTAGCTGCATAAAAGTGAAACTCTGATTCTCCAGGTTTAGTCCTGACTCTGGACCAGCAGGAGTCAGTCCCTGAAGTCCTCAGAGTGTGAGATGTTCATGTGGCTCTAACATGTCAGAGATGAACTTTGGACCTAAGCCACGAAGAGACTTGTTCACACAGAGACACAGGACACATGTGTGAAGTACTTCACCTGAGCACAGGACACATGTGTGAAGTACTTCACCTGACACAGGACACATGTGTGAAGTACTTCACCTGACACAGGACACATGTGTGAAGTACTTCACCCTGACACAGGACACATGTGTGAAGTACTTCACCTGAGACAGGACACATGTGTGAAGTACTTCACCTGACACAGACACATGTGTGAAGTACTTCACCTGACACAGACACATGTGTGAAGTACCTCACCTGACACAGGACACATGTGTGAAGTACTTCACCTGACACAGACACATGTGTGAAGTACTTCACCTGACACAGGACACATGTGTGAAGTACTTCACCTGACACAGACACATGTGTGAAGTACTTCACCTGACACAGGACACATGTGTGAAGTACTTCACCTGACACAGGACACATGTGTGAAGTACTTCACCTGACACAGACACATGTGTGAAGTACTTCACCTGACACAGACACATGTGTGAAGTACTTCACCTGACACAGACACAGCAGTGTGAAGTACTTCACCTGAGACAGTTTGCAGAGGTGTGAAGTACTTACAGTCGTCACAGGACACAGTGCAGGATAAGTCTCTTGAGTCTGGTTTGGACAGACACCTTTGATTTTTGACGTGTTTTTAGATGTAAAAAGCTGCAGATGTTCTTCATTTGATGTGGACACATGTGTAAAGTTCAAGTCTGAGTCCACAGGACCTCTAGATTGAGAGTACTTCACCTGACACAGGTTTTAGAGAGAGACTGGAGGTGACCTGACACAGGACTCTATGTTTCTGAAGTGACTTCACCTTGTCAGAGTTTATGTGTGAAAGTAGTTTTCATCCACACACACATGTGTGAAGTCAGTGTCACCTGAGTGAATCCACTGTGTCCAGTACTTCACCTGCTGCACAGACACATAGTCTGAGTCTCTGCACCTGAGTGGACACATGGTGACAGAGGTGTGGGACCAACAGTACAGGACACATGTGTGAAGTAAAATACAGCACTAGAAGACAGGAAAGAACAAAGACTTCAGCTGCAGAGGTGCAAATGCACTAAGAACTTCACCTGACACAGCACAAAAAATGAAAGACACTTCATGTGTATGTGACATACGTCTGTTCGGCACTGTAGTAGTAGGACTGGGTAGTAGTAGTACATTAAACATGACAAAGTACATGTACCTGGACACAGGACACATGTGTGAAGAGTCATTCACCTCGCTGACATGTGTGAAGTACTTCATGTGACACAGGACACAGGTGAAGAGTCATGTGACTCGCTGACAGGTGAGTCATGTGACACGCTGACACGTGTGAAGTAGTTCATGTGACTCGCTGACACATGTGTGAAGTACTCACCTGACAGGTGAAGGTCATGTGACTCGCTGACAGGTGAGTCACCTGACACGCTGACGGTGTGAAGTACTCATGACACAGGCTGATGTGTGAAGTACTGTGACTCGCTGACAGGTGAACAGTCATGTGACTCGCTGACGGGTGAAGAGTCAGTGTCAGTGACTTCACCTGTGACAGAGTCATGTGACTCGCTGACAGGTGACCTGACAAGTGACTCGCTGATGTGTGAAGTACTTCACAGACACATGTGACACATGGTGAAGAGTCATGTGACTCGCTGACAGGTGAAGAGTCATGTGACTCGCTGACAGGTGAAGAGTCATGTGACTCGCACAGACAGGTGTGAGACTTCACCTGACACAGACACATGTGTGAAGACTCATGTGACTCGCTGACACAGAAGAGTCATGTGAAGTCGCTGACTGGTGAAGAGTCATGTGACTCGCTGACAGGTGAAGAGTCATGTGACTCGCTGACAGGTGAAGAGTCATGTGACTCGCTGACGGGTGAAGAGTCATGTGACTCGATGACAGGTGAAGAGTCAGTCATGTGAGTCGCTGACAGGTGAAGAGTCATGTGACTCGCTGACAGGTGAAGAGTCATGTGACTCGTGACAGGTGAAGAGTCATGTGACTCGCTGACAGGTTAAGAGTTTGTGACTCGCTGACAGGTGAAGAGTCATGTGACTCGCTGACAGGTCAAGAGTCATGTGACTCGCTGACGGGTGAAGAGTCATGTGACTCGCTGACTCTGAAGAGTCATGTGACTCGCTGACAGGTGAAGAGTCAAGTGACTTCGCTGACAGGTGAAGAGAACAGTCATGTGACTCGCTGACAGGTGAAGAGTCATCTGACTCGCTGACAGGTGAAGAGTCATGTGACTCGCTGACGGGTGAAGAGTCATGTGACTCGCTGACAGGTGAAGAGTCACACTCGCTGATCTCTGAAGAGTCATGTGACTCGCTGGTAGGACAGAGTCAAGTGACTAGGACACAGAGTGAAGAGTAACAGTCATGTGACTCGCAAAAGGTGAAGAGTACAGCACTCGAAGACAGAAAGAAGAAAGATGTGACTCGCAGACAGGTGAAGAGTCATGTGACTACAGACAGCAGTGAAGAGTCAATGAAGAATCGCACGGGTGAAGAGTCATGTGAACAACGCTGACAGCAGAAGAGTCATGTGACCGCTGAAGGTGAAGAATCATGTGACTCGCTGAGGGTGAAGAGTCATGTGACTCGCTGACGGGTTGAAGAGTCATGTGACTCGCTGACAGGTGAAGAGTCATGTGACTCGCTGAGGTGAAGAGTCATGTGACTCGCTGACAGGTGAAGAGTCATGTGACTCGCTGAAAGAGTCATGTGACTCGCTGACAGGTGAAGAGTCATGTGACTCGCTGACGGGGACGAGTCATGTTTAAACTGATGGGTTATTAGTCACAAAGCACAAAGACATGAAAAGAGTATGTGACTCGTCTGTTCGGGTGAAGAGTAGGATGTGTACTCGTACATTAAAATGACAAGAGTCATACCTGGACAGGCTGACAGGTGAAGAGTCATGTGACTCGCTGACAGGTGAAGAGTCATGTGACTCGCTGACATGTGAAGAGTCATGTGACTCGCTGACAGGTGAAGAGTCATGTGACTCGCTGACAGGTGAAGAGTCATGTGACTCGCTGACAGGTGAAGAGTCATGTGACTCGCTGACAGGTGAAGAGTCATGTGACTCGCTGACAGGTGAAGAGTCATGTGACTCGCTCTGAGCCTCGCACACATCAGAGTGACACATTTTAAACAGTTTTCTGGTGCAGTCGTCACATTAATATTTCCATGTGACATTTTGCGGTGCTTCCTGTGTGATCCCTGCTGCGTTCACAGCCCCTCAGACACATCGCCGCCGGCCTTCACCAGCCAAAACCATAATAACCTCTCCACAGTTAGCAGCAGGGGTCGCTCTCATAATTACTACTTCTACCCAGTCAAACATCTATATGACATTCAATTTCATTTTATAGAAAGTTTGGTTATTCCATCTCAAATGCACCTGAAGAACATGCACAAACCAAACGTGTCACTGCTCTTAATACTTTTATGAACAAAAATATAGATCGTATCATCTTATCTGTGTGACAACGAAGGCAAAGAGCAGCACGGTTCAGAAAAACTCCTCAAAGCCAGAGGTTTGCTGGTTTGAATCTTGTCTGAAGTATTTGTCACTTTCCCCGTGGCCTCGTCCGCCTCAGGTTGGGCTGAGAGGCACCAGCTCTGAACTAAACATTTGGCTTCTCTCATTTATATAATTTACAGCCTCATTAAAAATGACACATTAGAAATAAGTTTAAAGTTCAGGCCCATGTTTGAGCTCTGCAGAAGTAAAAACATATGGGCTAATTACAGAAGACGGTGTGATGCTCCTCGCCCGGGCTCTCCTCTGGCTTTACTTACCTAGATGGTAAATAGTACAAGTATTTAAAGATTTCACCTTGACACAACTTATTACCAGTTTCAATGTGCAATTAAACACAACACAAGCGTTCGTTCTCCCTTCATTAGCACATCACAGGGTAATTTAAACACTCCATTCTCGTCAATAAGGGCCTGGAGCCGGCGCCTATTAAAACGCATCAATCTGAGACACAGATCTGTTTGGCTCATTTGGCTCTTCCAGCTCTGAGCTCCACAGACCTGATGCATTATTTAAAAAAAACAACAGACCCCTTATAAACACAACAACCATCAGAGATGTTTCCCCGTGTCCCGTGTCCAGGACTCGTGTCGTGAGGCGGCGCTCACACAGAACCAGCTTTTATGTCACACTTCATGTACTGGATTTGGGAAGGGCATCTGGTGTAACATTTTACATATTGGGCTTAATTCTCAGTGGCATCATATACAGAAAAAGGTAAGAATTATGGTCATTTTAAGGAAGCTCAGCTGTCCCTGAACATGTGGACGAGGAGGCGCTCTCGAGAAGGCGCTCTCGAGGAGGCGCTCTCGAGGAGGCGCTCTCGAGGAGGCGCTCTCGAGGAGGCGCTCTCGAGGAGGCGCTCTCGAGGAGGCGCTCTCGAGGAGCTCAGAGTAGAGCCGCTGCTCCTCCACAGATTTAAGGAGGCTCCACTGAAGAGCAGCAGGATTTTCATTTATGGAGCCTATAGTTTAAATCATGTTTCTAAACACTCAGATAATAATCGTGTTGTTCCTGCAGAAGTTAAAAACGATACTTTCAAGCAAATTGTTGAAAACATGAGTTTTTGGTTTAACACTTTGTTTGAAGGTTTATGGGATCAGCAGAGTAACAGTTTCAACAGCTGAACTCCATCATGTCAGCTCAGTGACAGAGGGAGCACCTGTCGCGGCTCGAGGTGTTCAGAGGTCGGGGGTGTGGGTGCTCAGAGGTCGGGACTGTGGGTGCTCAGAGGTCGGGGCTGTGGGTGCTCAGAGGTCGGGGCTGTGGGTGCTCAGAGGTCGGGGCTGTGGGTGCTCAGAGGTCGGGGCTGTGGGTGCTCAGAGGTCGGGGCTGTGGGTGCTCAGAGGTCGGGGCTGTGGGTGCTCAGAGGTCGGGGCTGTGGGTGCTCAGAGGTCGGGGCTGTGGGTGCTCAGAGGTCGGGGCTGTGGGTGCTCAGAGGTCGGGGCTGTGGGTGCTCAGAGGTCGGGGCTGTGGGTGCTCAGAGGTCGGGGCAGTGGGTGCTCCAGGTCCCCAGTGGGTGGCAGAGGTGTGGGCTTTCACCCCACAGCGAGGAGGAGGCCACAGGGTCAAACAGGGAGTCACAGGTCGGGGCTGTGGGTGCTCAGAGGTCGGGGGTGTGGGTGCTCAGAGTCGGGGCTGAATGTGGGTGCTCAGAGGTCGGGGCTGTGAAACAGGAGGCGCTCACCGTTCCAGCTCGGTGTCTAAATGTTCCTTTAATGTGATTAAATGATTACGAGACAGTAGCTGTTTGACTCATTTACACTTCCAAACACTTTCCCGACACTATTTGAATCATTATCCAAAATAACACGTTGCACTGACTCTGAACCGTTTCCCGTGTCCTTGTGGAAGTATCTGCAGTGGAGTCTGGATGGATAATATTTGGAATAACTTGTCTTTGGAGGTAATAGAATCAGACTGCACTTATTCTACCTGTTCTTCTTAAACGTTTCACAAAATGAGGAGTAAATTTCAGCTTGAGCAGAGGTCAGACAGGGCCATTGATTTACACGTTCAACAAGAAAAGAATCGTTTGGCTTCAGTGTGTTCGGAGGAAAAGCCTCACGCTGATAAACACCATTAGGGCCAAGTGCAGAGGGCAAGAAAATCAGTCGAGCAGTTTGTCAAACCTGGAGCCTGAGGCCCAGAGCGTCAGCCTGGTCAGCAAACACCAAACAACGTCAATGCAACCTGCAGGACCCCCCTCAGGACCCCCCTCAGGACCCCCTCAGGACCCTCCTCAGGACCCCCTCAGGACCCTCCTCAGGACCCCCCTCAGGACCCCCTCAGGACCCTCCTCAGGACCCCCTCAGGACCCTCCTCAGGACCTCCGAGCAGGACCCTCCTCAGGACCCTCCTCAGGACCCCCTCAGGACCCTCCTCAGGACCCTCCTCAGGACCCCCCCCCTCCAGGACCCAGGACCCTCCTCAGGACCCCCTCAGGACCCCCTCAGGACCCCTCAGGACACCTCCTCAGGACCCCCTCAGGACCCTCCTCAGGACCCCCTCACCTCCTCAGGACCCCCTCAGGACCCCCAGGACCCCTCAGGACCCCTCAGGACCCCCTCAGGACACCCCCTCAGGACCCCCCCCCCCTCCCCCCTCAGGACCCTCCTCAGAACCCCTCAGGACCCCCTCAGGACCCTCCTCAGACCCTCCTCAGGACCCCCCCCCCCCCTCAGGACCCTCCTCAGGACCCCTCAGGACCCTCCTCAGGACCCTCCTCAGGACCCCCCTCAGGACCCTCCTCAGGACACCTCCCCTGTAACAGATGTGTGTAACAGACGTATAACAGATGTGTGTAACAGACGTGTGTAACAGATGTGTGTAACAGACGTGTGTAACAGATGTGTGTAACAGACGTGTGTAACAGATGTGTGTAACAGATGTGTGTAACAGACGTATATAACAGTATAACAGTTGTGTGTAACAGGCGTGTGTAACAGGCGTGTGTAACAGACGTGTGTAACAGACGTATACAACAGATGTGTGTAACAGACGTATAACAGATGTGTGTAACAGGCGTGTGTAACAGACGTATATAACAGATGTGTGTAGAAGACGTGTGCAACAACGTAACAGACGTGTGTAACAGGTGTGTGTAACAGATGTGTGTAACAGATGTACATAACAGACGTGTGTAACAAACGTACATAACCGACGTGTTTAACAGACCTGTGAAACTGACATGTGTAACAGATGTGTGTAACAGACGTGTGTAACAGATGTGTGTAACTGACGTGTATAACAGATGTGTGTGTAACAGATGTGTGTAACAGACGTGTGTAACAGATGTGTGTAACTGACGTGTATAACAGATGTGTGTGTAACAGATGTGTGTAACAGATGTGTGTAACTGACGTGTATAACTGACGTGTATAACAGACGTGTGTAACAGACGTGTGTAACAGATGTAAGACGTGTGTAACAGACGTGTGTAACAGACGTGTGTAACAGATGTAAGACATGTGTAACAGACGTGTGTAACAGACGTGTGTAACAGACGTTTGTAACAGATGTAAGACGTGTGTAACAGACGTGTGTAACAGACGTGTGTAACAGACGTGTGTAACAGATGTAAAACCTGTGTAACAGATGTGTGTAACAGACGTGTGTAACAGACGTGTGTAACAGACGTGTGTAACAGACGTGTGAAACAGATGTAAGACGTGTGTAACAGACGTGTGTAACAGACGTGTGTAACAGATGTAAGACGTGTGTAACAGACGTGTGTAACAGACGTGTGTAACAGACGTGTGTAACAGACGTGTGTAACAGACGTGTGTAACAGACGTTTGTAACAGATGTAAGACGTGTGTAACAGACGTGTGTAACAGACGTGTGTAACAGACGTGTGTAACAGACGTGTGTAACAGATGTGTGTAACAGACGTGTGTAACAGATGTACAGACGTGTGTAACAGACGTGTAACAGACGTGTGTACAGACAAGACGTGTGTAACAGACGTGTGTAACAGACGTGTGTAACAGACGTGTGTAACAGACGTGTGTAACAGACGTGTGTAACAGACGTGTGAAACAGATGTAAGACGTGTGTAACAGACGTGTGTAACAGACGTGTGTAACAGACGTGTGTAACAGATGTAAGACGTGTGTAACAGACGTGTGTAACAGACGTGTGTAACAGATGTAAGACGTGTGTAACAGACGTGTGTAACAGACGTGTGTAACAGACGTGTGTAACAGACGTGTGTAACAGATGTAAGACGTGTGTAACAGACGTGTGTAACAGGCGTGTTTTATTGTGTAATCATGGTGTTTGATCATGTTTAAAGAGCCGTGTGCTGAAGCCCCTGTGAGTGTGTGATATTATGTATTATATTATATATTGTAGTATTAGGTCAGTGGTCTTGGATGTAATCCTGTGTATTTATACACAGCTCTTTGTCAGACTGAAACTGGAGCCTGGTGTCAAAGGCCAGTGAAAACAGGAGGAATTCTCATGTTTCTCATCAAATTTTAATTAACGACAGTTACCTTTCAAACAGAGCCAGTGTTGTGTGCCAGAGTAATCACATGCATAACTGACTTGAGCTGTAGCCGCTTTAAACTTTAAATTATTGATCACAAAAAACAGCAGAGCAGAGGATTTTAATACTGAGCACCATCTTGTTCTTTGTAGGCGAAATACACATTGACGGGCCCGGCTGAAGTGTGCACCGTCTCAGACGCCCCGATCACCATCCAGCAGCCGAGACCGTACGCCAAACAGGGAAGACCTGCCGCAAAACAAAAATCAAATCATCCAGTGAGAAAACAGCAGCACGACACAGACTATACACACTATACACAAGCACACAACACGAAATACACGTGAATGAACAACAGGAAACATGAACAAAATGATGAAGAGCAACAACAGCCATTTTAGAGAAATATGTTTTAAAATAGCACAAAATAAAGAGTAAAGTCCCCCCCCCCCCCCCCCCACACACACACTCAACTGGGGGGGTGACTTTACGGTGTGTGTGTTTGTTTGTTTGTTTGTTTGTTTGTTTGTTTGTTTGTGTTGGTTGATAATATGTGATCAAATATGTGATTATCTGTCATCTGTCAGCTAACAGATGATCACATATTTGATCACATATTTTTTATCACATATTAACAGATGATCACATATTTTTATCACATATTAACAGATGATCACATATTTGATCACATATTTGACTTGACCACATATTAACAGATGATCACATATTTGATCACATATTTTTATCACATATTAACAGATGATCACATATTTGATCACATATTTGATCACATATTAACAGATGATCACATATTTGATCACATATTTTTATCACATATTAACAGATGATCACATATTTGATCACATATTAACAGATGATCACATATTTGATCACATATTTGATTACATATAAACAGATGATCACATATTTGATCACATATTTTTTATCACATATTAACAGATGATCACATATTTTTATCACATATTAACAGATGATCACATATTTGATCACATATTTGATCACATATTAACAGATGATCACATATTTGATCACATATTTTTTATCACATATTAACAGATGATCACATATTTGATCACATATTTGATCAACATGATCACATATTTGATCACATATTTGATCACATATTAACAGATGATCACATATTTGATCACATATTAACAGATGATCACATATTTGATCACATATTTGATCACATATTATCACATATTTGATCACATATTTTTATCACATATTAACAGATGATAATAGACATATAAACAGATGATCACATATTTGATCACATATTTTTATCACACATTTAACAGATGATCACATATTTTTATCATTATGATCACATATTTGATGATTTGATCACATATTAACAGATGATCACATATTTGATCACATATTTTTTATCACATATTAACAGATGATCACATATTTGATCACATATTTGATCACATATTAACAGATGATCACATATTTGATCACATATTTTTATCACATATTAACAGATGATCACATATTTGATCACATATTTTTATCACATATTAACAGATGATCACATATTTGATCACATATTTGATCACATATTAACAGATGATCACATATTTGATCACATATTTTTATCACATATTAACAGATGATCACATATTTGATCACATATTAACAGATGATCACATATTTGATCACATATTTGATTACATATAAACAGATGATCACATATTTGATCACATATTAACAGATGATCACATATTTGATCACATATTAACAGATGATCACATATTTGATCACATATTTTTATCACATATTAACAGATGATCACATATTTGATCACATATTTGATCACATATTAACAGATGTATATGTTGCATTTATATTATATTGTTTCTTTCGGACATGATGTCCTCTGGAGTGACTTACTGACCCAGGTTGATGACTTTGAGAGCGCAGTAGAGCCTGTCCTGGGAGGAGAGGTCTTGGGGGGGTGCTTTGGTGCAGTGGTACTTGATAAAAGGGAAGCAGCCCGTGCGGAGGATGTGGTAGTTACAGCCCTGGACGGTCCAGTTGAAGCTGGACAGGCCGAACTGGTCATTGTGCACGGAGCTGTAGCGCACACAGAACGAGGTCCAGGGAGGAAGTCTGCGCTGCTGCAGGTGACAAGTCAGAAGCTCCGAGGCGAGAGGACGAGTCTCGGAGCGGCCCACAGAGCGGCCCACGGAGCGGCCCACGGAGCGGCCCACGGAGCGGCCCACGGAGCGGCCCACGGAGCTGGGGAACAGGAGCACTCTGAGCACAAAGCCGTGGAGGGCTCTGAGGATCTCCTTCATAATGAATGAGAGCGGGGATACCCATGTGGACAGGTCATGGCCTCTGCAGAGAGCAGCGGTGAACACTGGGAGTTAACGTTAGCATTAGCTTAGCACAGCCATAAACGGCGTGTGTGACGTAAACACGGGTGAATAAACACACACAGCTACATGACACCAGAGAATATGTCCATCACTCTCTTTATCGACAACTGTGATGTGGAACAGCTCAAATGTGCGCAGCTGGAGCGTTTAAAACCTCACCTACAGACACATGTCCGTCACAGCCTGTCCCCGGGCAGAAACAAGGCGCTGCTCTAAGGTTCCGCTTCAATGTGTTGAGAAAACTCAAAAATACAGTGTCACTTTGTAACAGAAAAGACTCGTTTGTGTCTTTTTATTTTCTGAAAATCTACTTTAACAAGCCCATATTAAATATTGAATGTGTCCCATTGAGGATGTAGCATGAATAAAGGTCGGGCGGCTCAGTCTAACTTGTAATATCACAGATTTGAAGTAGTCACTGTATTTGTGACCAGTCTGTGGGCCTCAATCCGCCCTCAGCTTTGTCTGTGTTTTATGTGTGGTGTAAGTAATACAAGCAGAAGACTCGCTGGCTGAGGTGTGAGGCCATGACAAGAAAAGTCGACTATTCCATCACTGTCATGTTCTTGTGAAACACAGGTTAAGTTTTGAAAATCTGATCATGTTTGCAAATGTTCGTCTCCTGTTTAAAATCATTCATGATTCTGCTGCTCCTCCACTAAAACAGTTTGTGTCTCTGAAACCTCCTCCCGAGCCGCTCGATCCACTGGGCGAGGGCAGGATCCACAAACGCAGGACGGTGTTTGGAAACTCAGCCTCTTCTGTCCGTCAGTGGAACATGTGACCGACAGATGATCACATGTTCAAACTACGGCACATTCTCACGCCTGGTGAAACGGAGGCTCCTCTCAAACCTGGGCCATAATGTGACTGAGGAGGGTCTGGAGAGACGGGGATGTTCTGGAATGAATGAATTGTCTGATGATTTTGGAAAAGGACGATGATGATGATGATTTTAAGGTGTTGAGAGAACTGGGTGTGAATGAGGAAACAGAACTGTTCTGACATTTTCTTTGTATGTTTGATTTTATGAACTATAACATCAACCTGCCCTGGGACGACTGGTGGAAATTAGCACTAGCGCCACCACCTGGTACAAAGCATCTCTCCTGTTTAGGTTCATGTGGATTGTGCTCGTTTGTTAGCTGCAAACGAGTGTGGACTTGAAAACGCAGAGGAGCGTTCCTGGAGTACCACCTGATGATGTCACACAGTAGGACCGAGCGTTCACATGTCAGAATGAAATAAAAGATAACTCCGCCCTGTATTCATGGGCTTCAGCTTCCTGTTTATTGGTGCTGTTTTAAGGACTTTTGCCCATATATAATATAAATATATCACTTATATTTAGCTAATATCAGCTCATATTTATCTTTGAATTGTTAATAAGAGACGACCAAGTATAAAGAGTCAATCACAGAAGCATGACTTTCAACAGTAACATTAGTTTGATATATTATCAAATGAGTCAAATATGCCAATAAAGAATATCATATTTAAAAATGCATTAATCAACAGTTAAAATGACTGATTATTAAAACGATCTATTTTGCAGTTTGCTCCTCAGTTTCCCATGTGTCTGCAGCCCTGAGGTGGGCCCTGAGGTGGGCCCTGAGGTGGGCCCCTGAGGTGGGCCCCTCAGCGGGCCCCTCAGCTGAAGGCCTCTCTCACTACATTAAGTGCTGTGGATGGAGCAGGTGCAGTGACTGATGGAGGAAATACAGGCCAAGGTGCTGATTTAAGTTTCTCTGCTTCAAGGCCACGCTCACCAAAAGAAGAATTATACAAACACAAATGTTTTCATTGAAATGTTCCTGTCTTTGCTGTTAAAGGGTTACTTCTGATTTCTTTTATAGTTGTGTTTGAACCTCCGTGCGTGCGTTCACAATGAAGGGCTGTTTGTTCTTCTGCACAAAATCTTCCATAAACTTCATCAGCTCCTGCAGAAACATTGAGCAGTTTACAGTGATTATTCAGTCTGGACCAACTTACTGTAGCTGCCAATACTGGACTGGAGCGTTTGTGCCCCAGACCGAGAGGATCATTAAGACATTAACACGTACGTTGAAATTGTTCTCTCCTCGAGTGGAGGAGGAGGAGATCTCCTGATGGATGACTGACAGGTTGTGAGTGGAGGTCAGGACTGCTCCCTGGAGACTGTCAGACACCACTCTGCTCAAAACAAACGGTTTACTAATGAGGTTCAGTAGAAGTTTGGGGCAAGTCTCGCAGGGCAGGTCTCGCGGGTCTGGTGGGGGCGGGTCTGGGGGGCGGGTGGTCGTGGGGCGGTGTGTCGTGGGGAGGGTGTCGGTGGGGCGGGTGTCGTGGGGGCGGGTCTCGCGGGGGCGGGTCGTCGTTGGGCGGGTGTCGTGGGGCGGGTGTCGTGGGGAGGGTCTGTCGTGGGGCGGGGTCTCGCGGGGCGGGTGTCGGTGGGTGGGGTCTGGTGGGGCGGGTGTCGTGGGGCGGGTCCGGGTGGGGGCAGGTCCCGTGGGGCGGGTGTCGTGGGGGCGGGTGTCGTTGGGGCGGGTGTCGTGGGGCGGGGTCGTGGGGCCGGTCTGGTGGTTGGTGGGGGGTGTCGTGGGGAGGGTGTCTGGTGGGGCGGGTGTCGTGGGGAGGGTCTGGTGGGGCAGGTCTTGCGGGGGGGGTGGGGTGTCGTGGGGCGGGTCTGGTGGGGCGGGTGTCGTGGGAGGGTCTGGTGGGGCGGGTGTCCGTGGGGAGGGTCTGGTGGGGGCGGGTCCCGTGGGGCGGGTTTGTGGGGCGGGTCTGGTGGGGCGGGTGTCGTGGGGAGGGTCTGGTGGGGCGGGTCTTGGGGCGGTGTCGCGGGGTGGGTCTGTGGGGCGGGATCCCGTGGGGGGGTCCCGTGTGGCGGGTCCCGTGGGGCGGGTCCCGTGGGGCGGGTCTGGTGGGGAGGGTTGTCGTGGGGCGGGGTCTCGCGGGGCGGGTGTCGTGGGGCGGGTCTCGTTGGGCGGGTCTGGTGGGGCGGGTCCCGTGGGGCGGGTCCCGTGGGGCGGGGTGTTGGGGGGCGGGTGTCGTGGGGAGGGTCTGGTGGGGGCGGGTGTCGTGGGGAGGGTCTGGTGGGGCGGGTCTGGTGGTTTGGGTGTCGTGGGGCGGGTCTGGTGGGCGGGTGTCGTGGGGCGGGTGTCGTGGGGCGGGTCCCGTGGGGCGGGTCCCGTGGGGCGGGTGTCGTGGGGCGGGTGTCGTGGGTCCACGTTCTTCTGTCCTCCTCAAACACAGACCTGGAGTCGTGTTTCATTCACATGTTTGAGTCACACTTTATTATTATTTTATTTTTTTTCTATCCTCATAACTGAGAGAATTTCCCCTCGAGGATCAATAAAAGTGATTCTGATTCTGATGAGTCTGTCACATCTCCAAAGATCAAAACGCTCTGATCCACCTTGTGATGTCATCAAGTGGTAGTTTTCAAGTGAACATCTCCTTTTACCTTTAGTTCAGTCGAGTGACTCCAGGACTGAAATGATCCAGATGATTCTAGTTTAAAAACACAGTGGAGCACTTCCTGTATCACCACATGATGACATCACAAGGTGGAACAGAGTGTTTTCAGTTTGAGAGAAGGACTCTCAGTGTGTGATGAGGAAACTTTAAACACTGATGTTATAATCTTGTGTCGTTGACTTACATCATCCCGATCCGGCGTCGCTCTGAGGCGTCGTGAAGAGCGAACACCGTGCCCTGTTTCGTCTGGAATCACACAAACAGTGTTTTACTGAGAACAGTACGAGGCCCCGCCCCCCTCTGTAAAACACCTGTGGATTGAATCCAATGTGACGAGCTGCACACATCTGTAAGAAAACACCGAGGTACAGCGACGACAGGCTGGAGTGAGACAGTCTGAGCAGGACGGAGTGACGCCTCACCCTCACACACTAGAACACACAGACAAGTAATCAGAGAGAGAGAGAGACAGACACACAGACAGACAGACAGACAGACAGAGACAGACAGACAGACAGACAGACACAGACAGACAGACAGAGACAGACAGACAGACAGACAGACAGAGACAGACAGACAGACAGAGACAGACAGACAGACAGACAGAGACAGACAGACAGACAGACAGACAGACAGAGACAGACAGACAGACAGACAGAGACACAGACAGACAGACAGACAGACAAACAAACAAACAGACAAACAAACAAACAAAACACTACCACAGACACAACCTCACCCACAGACACAACCTCACCCACAGACACAACCTCACCCACAGACACTACCACAGACACAACCTCACCCACAGACACAACCTCACCCACAGAGAACATGGCTCCAGTTCACTCTCTATTGAAAAACTGTGTCTCTCTGTCTGTCTCTGCTGCTGTCAGACTCATGTTGGTCTTAAATGTTCGTATTAACCCTCTACATGATCCTGGGGTTTTTATTTCACGTCTGTGTCTGTAAATCAACATATGAACATTAATAACAGACACATCAGGTCCTTCTGTCCCCAACGTCGCTCCTGTTAGCGTTAGCAACAGGTTTGATTGACAGCGTTGCTAAGCGCCCGCTCCCTGTTAAACCAGTGGTGTGGGCGGGAAGGGGCGTGACCTTCAGTAGCCTCACTCCTGATTGGCTCTTTGGTTGCTATGACACTCGTGGTCAGAATTCCAAATATAGAACTTTGCTCCAAATTCCTAAACCTGCTTTAGCCTCGATGAGCTTCATTCGGACACTCTGTCACGTCTTTATACAGTCTGCGTTTTTTCTATATTTTTACTTTCTATGTATATTTTATATAAATACAGAAGACATAAAAAATATATGAAATAAAACATATGGAATTATGTAAGAAACAAGTGAAATAAGTAAAAATAAAATATAGCAAAGAGCGGATAAATGGAGGATCTGCTTTTGTTTTTTATTCCACTTTTTTCTGACGTCATATATACTTCATATATTTGATTCATTGTCTTATTTCATATATTTGATGTGTTCTGTGTGTATATAAGTATATAAAATGTAGAAAATAGTAAAAATAAAGAATAAAAACATTGCAGGAGAGGGTGTGTCGTGTGTTTGTAACACTCTGAGCGTGTCCGTGGTGCGGCGTGTGGAGGCTCGTGGTGGAGGTTCGTGGTGGAGGCTCGTGGTGGAGGCTCGTGGTGGAGGCTCGTGGTGGAGGCTCGTGGTGGAGGTTCGTGGTGGAGGTCGTGGTGTTCGTGTGGGAGGTCTCGTGGGGAGGCTGTGGTTGGAGGTCGTGGTGGAGGTTCGTGGTGGAGGTTCGTGGTGGAGGCTCGTGGTGGAGGCTGGTGGGTGGAGGCTCGTGGTGGAGGTTCGTGGTGG
>JAIEZT010000178.1:95687-181853 GCA_019594935.1 Periophthalmus modestus | reverse complement strand
AATACTCAACAGCCTTACACCAAAGGAGACAGCCTTACACAAAAGGACGACAGCCTTACACAAAAGGACGACAGCCTTACACAAAGGACGACACAACAAGGAACACACAAAAGGACGACAGCCTTACACAAAAGGACGACAGCCTTACACAAAAGGACGACAGCCTTACACAAAAGGACGACAGCCTTACACAAAAGGACGACAGCCTTACACAAAAGGACGACAGCCTTACACAAAAGGACGACAGCCTTACACAAAAGGACGACAGCCATACTGTAAGGTTTTTCTAGCAGTGCAGCACTACTCCAAACTGGTTTCTTGATTTACTAATGCTAGAGTAAATAACTCGTGTTCAACAGTGGATATGGAAGCAGGGGGATCACCAGGAGGCTATGGAGACCAGCTGGAGACTACAAGGACAGTGGACAAGAAGATAACTCACTGGTCTTGCAACTTCTTATCTGTCGCCCCTATTCACCAAGGACTGTGTGACCTCCACCCTGAGAGGGCCATAAACAAGGACATTATTTGACTCTAAAACAAACACATTGTTAGATGTTAAAGTAATCACATTGTTTGATTTTGCCTAAAGGTTTCGTAAGGTTGTGACAACATGCTGACCTGAAGAAGACCTCTCCCTCTCCCTCTCTCACACACACACACACACACACACACACACACACACACACACACACACACACACACACACACACACACACACACACACACACACACACACACACACACACACACACACACACACACACACACGGAGACCCCTATATAAGCTGTCAACACAAACATTTCAGGACTCTCTTCCTATCCTTTTCCTGAGAGTCCGGTGCTTCATTGTTCACTTTACCTGCGTGGAACTCATTAAACCCTTCTGACTATGTTTCAGTCTTTTGTCCTCTTTGATGCTTGCACCAGAAACGAACAATTCTTATAATACACAAAAGGACGACAGCCTTACACAAAAGGACGACAGCCTTACACAAAAGGACGACAGCCTTACACAAAAGGACGACAGCCTTACACAAAAGGACGACAGCCTTACACAAAAGGACGACAGCCTTACACAAAAAGGACGACAGCCTTACACAAAAGGACGACAGCCTTACACAAAAGGACGACAGCCTTACACAAAAGGACGACAGCCTTACACAAAAGGACGACAGCCTTACACAAAAGGACGACAGCCTTACACAAAAGGACGACAGCCTTACACAAAAGGACGACATGCTTTTACAGATCTTAAGACAGATACTGGACTAAACTGGATCAGACTTCTTCACAATGAAAGTTTAGGTAAGAAAGTTTAACAACTTACAGCTTATAAGACTGTAGGTGCAAATGGGGGCAATTTTACAAAATATTAAAGACATTAAGACTAAACAACCTGGACACTTTAGAGGTCGACCGATATGGATTTTTCATAACTGTTTAAAATCCAGAGCAACCCATGGCTGGTAAACTCTGCTGATATTTTTGGCAATAGGTAAGGCCAACCATTAATATTTTCCCTTTACTACAAACTCATCCACAGCTCTGGATAAGAACACAGTCTGACACAGTAATACTAAAGGTCTTAAAGTTCATTCATGGATAATCAGCTCTGTGGAAACTAATGACCATAAGACCTACACTTTAAAATGTGTTTCTAAACCACAAGAGAAGTGGCAGCTCTATGTCAAACTTTGACATGGCTTTAATCTTAAAATCTTACAACTTTATTTTCATAGCTCCCAGATTTTATTATTTTAATATGACACGGACACACTTATGTTGCATGTTCTGAGAGAGGAAAAAAAAAAAGGATAACCACAAGCAACGATGTTCATCCCTCGCCCCTGCTGCAAATGTTTTTCCGCAGTGTTTATGATAAGTGTGAATCTTACCCTCTGTATGGTCTACTACTGGTGTCTTGTCTTTCCACTTATACCCCTCACCGAGGGTCACTTGACCTAGAATTACAAGGGTCAGGAAGATTAATTCAAGTACATTATAAGTCAAGTCCAACGTCATAAAATTGGCAATTATTAAAACAGAAAGCAAACAACACACTCTGCATGGTGGACTCTTTGTGGTGTACGGCTTTGGTCAACGTCTGGGCTTGAAGCTTGGTCTTCTTCATCAGTTGCGTCTGCAGATTTAGAGAGTTATGTCTCTTCCGGGGCTTGGGTGGACTTTGTCTTGTACGCATCTTTACATCCTGAAATTTTCTCATGCGTTCTGCGTCATAGCTGCTCCTCCGCTCTTTCGGGATTGAGATGTGGGTCTCTGACCAGTTCTCGACAAGTGTTTGCTTGGCTGGCGTTGATTCCGCAGTGCTATACGAATTCACTTGTGGTTTTAAAAATGACTTGTGAGATTTTGGTGGACTCGGTGGGGTTGGTTGACTCTGGCTTTGGACAGGTAGACTAAGTGCCTTAGCTTCAAGTGACTTTCCATTGGTTTGGTTGGGCAATGAAGACCGTCTTGAAATAAACTTCCGGTCTTTGGGCATATTCAAATCAGCATTCTGAGCATTAGCTTCATGAGGAGCAGTCACCCTGAACCTTGAGGCCTTCTTTGGCATATTTTGAGGCCATTGTTCACCCGTGTCTGAGGAAAGCCTTTTTCTCTTAACTTGTGTGTCACTTCTGGGGTTAGTTGCGGGTCTTTTTTGTCTGATTGCTTGGTTTTGATGCACTGGCTCCATCAAAACTGATGCGCCATTCTGACCAGAGCAGGACTTTTGAAAAGATGTTTCTGGTCCAACATCTGGTTGATTATGCTTAGATTTGAAAGACTCTTGCCTCTTGAGTAGTTGAGTGGAAGCCTCTGCTGAAAAGCTACATGTCTCGCTTCCGTCTTGCTCACTCTCAGAGTCACTCTCTATGATATGGCGTGATTTGTACTTTGCCTTTGTGAATGGAGCTCTAGACCTGTGAAGCTCTGTACTTTCAATGGGTCCTGTGGTTGTTTTGGACACAACAGTAGAATAGTTTATGGACTTTTTTGTTTGTTCTACTTCATCCTCACTTTCATCTGAAGACAACTTAGGAAACCACTCAGAAGAGTTCAGTGTTGAAGCCTGGCTTGCCTCCCCCTGTTCTTCACCGTTTGAGTCACAGGACTGTAGAGACGGGGCACTAACCTGATTGGACACAGTCAGATAGTTCGATTTTGTGTCTGAAGGGTAATCCAAACTATCTTCGGTGTCACTGCTGTCCTCAGAGCCATGGGTTAGTACTTGTTCAGGAGAAAACTTTTCAAAAATTCCCAAATCTTCAGTGGCCTTTTCAACAGCGGTCCCATGTTTTTGTGAACTACAATGAGGTGACACCTGGTTAGCACCAACCTTTTCAACAGATAAAGATTTAAGTACACTGCAAATGGGTGGGTCAGACTGAGTAGGAGCTCCTGGTTTGGCCTTTGTGGCTTCCAAAGGATTCGGTAAGTTCTTGTTGAGTTGTTTTAATTTTAATTGAAAAAAGCTGTCAAGCGTCTCAAACTCTTCAAGTTTTTGAAAAACAGGGCGTTGATCTGCAGTGCAAACAATCTCCTCTTCCTCCTCATCTTCACTAGAGTCCAGAACAATGATCTCATCCATTAGCACGAGCTCCGTCGCAAAAAGTATCACCTCCTCTGAATCCGACTCCTCCTCAGAATGCACTTCCTGTTGTAAAAATGACGTCACTTGAGCACATTTTGGTACTTTTTCAAAACAGTCTTGCTGTTCAGGTGTAGGAGGTACTGCTACTTCTGATGCAGGATTTGTCACGGCGTGTGCAGAAACCTGCGGCGTTACATCACACTCATCATCTGTTATGTCTTCATACTTTGGATCTCTCAGAATACTTAACCTCTCGCTTTTGCAAGGGAATGAATCCATTTTACTTCTCCCACTAGTCTGAACCCCTTTTTCCACACTTTCTATCAGTTCTTTTTCCCCAACAGGGGAGTTGGATCGACTTTGTTCGGACTTTTCAACTGTGTGAAAAGTTTGGTTGTTTGAAGCTGAACCAAAGGGTGGCTGGTTGTAAGTTGTACGTGCCATCAAGTTTGGAGGAGACTTGCTTAACATTGAGTCAACAGCCTCAGGTAAAATGTCCTCTTCCTTCATTCTATCCTTTTGAGGACTACGCAGGTCATTTTCTGCACAAACGTATACTTGACTTGGTGGTTTGAGGTGTACAGTGCAGCTTTGGTTTTCCTTGACCAATTCCTCCAGAGGTGGACCAGGCAGGACCCTGAGGACCTCAGAACTGTCCTTTTCCTTGTCCTCCACCTCTGTGCGAACTGTAGCAGTCTCCCGCATTATCCGAACATGCTCTGTGGATGTAAAAAGATGAACGTTATCCAACTTCCCACTCCAATATTTCTGCAAAATGTTGTCAACTGAAGTTTCTACCTGCTCAAGGAAACTACTAATCAGTCATTTTAGTGCTAGTGTCCATTAAAAACTAATTAAAAAATAAATAAAACAAAATACAATAAAACAAAATAAATAAACAGCAGTAGTTAAATTCTTCAACTATACACAAGTCTGTAGGTTTAGTTAAAGTACATGCGTTAAAAGTGTACTGGATGATGCATTATAGGGTCTAGATCAGGGGTCGGCGTGCAGCTCTTTCGTCCTTGTACTGCGGCTCCGTGTGGTTTGGGAAAATAAATGAATTGAATTGAAGTATTCAATTGAAGTGTGTTTTAATTGTGCTAGTTCTTATTCTAATTGTAGTTTAATTTGAAAAAATATTATTTCATTTTAATATTTTAAGATCACAATAATCTATCATTTTTCGTCGCTCAAAATAAGAGTCATACTCGCGGAACTATGTGAAAAAAAACACCGCTCACGCCTCAGAGACCACATCTTACAGTCCTGCGTTATACAGCCCCGATTTGCAGCTGTAGCTCAGAGGTTCTGTGTCTGTAACACTGGATCCCCAACCACCGGGCCGGGGACCGGGCCGCACAAAAACAGTAAAGGATTCATCAGTGACACATCTTCTCTGATGTAACTTTCGCTCGTCCCTCATGACACACTAATAATCTTGTCCGTAGATATACAACAAAAATCTGTGGTGATGGGAAATCACCACAGAAATCCATTTGATATAACGGCAAGTATGGACCCACAAACTGGCAAAAATAAGCCAAAAACAAAAGTCTTTATAGAGCTTTTTTTCAAAGCCTACGACCTCCAAGAAAAAGAAAGATCAATTAGACAACACCAGGAGTCCTACTTTAAATCTGAGTTTATCTCTACAGGTGAGTCTCATGCCGAGTCGGCTCTGTGTAATATGTGGGAAAAGTGAACAAGGCAATGAAGCCTTCAAAAATGCTTCGGCTCATGGAGACTAAAAGTTAAGCCTTGAGATTTTTTTACGATTAAACTGGGCAAATTCAGCCTGTCTGTGCAACCAGAGGATCTGCTGTTGGAGATGGCCAATGATGTTGGTCTTAAATGTACGTTTGAGACATCTCTGCTGACGTTCTGGATGAAAATCAAGCCAGAATATCCTGAGATCACCACAAGAGCACTGAAAGCCTCACTAACATTTACAACATCTTGTATGTGATCGGGCTTTTCTGCAGTGACAGTAACCAAGACAAAGTTACGGTGCAGACTGGACAGAAACACTACAGGTGTCATCGTCTCGGGTCACTCCTCGATGGGACCACCTCACAAGAAAGTGAAGGGCTTCCACTGATTCAGCGTATGATGAGTTGCATTTTTATGCACGTAACTTATTTGCCATATTTATCTTCCACGAGTAGAAAGCCAGTCAGTGAAAATAAAACCTGCAGCATTCCGCTCCATTGTGCAAAAAAGGTTGAGGACCTTTGTCATAAGCAACACACTATAGTTGCAGTACTCAGCGTTATCTTCATTTTAGACGTCAAAAAATATTTGCGGCTCCTAGTGTTTATTCTGTGGCTCTTTAGGTGTTAACCCCTTAAGGACGGAGCTCACTATAGACCAGTATATCTCACCTAGACTTTTATTCTTTATGTATCCATAAAAATCATGTGAAAGGAAGTGTCAGAATCTACTGCGTTTTTTCACACAACTTCCTCCATTTTACATATCCATTCATATTTTTCTTTGACACATTGAATAAGCGACAGGGAAAATCCCGGCGGCTCCTGCTTCTGATTCGTCGTCTTCGAGGGACAGAGGCAGATTAATGATGGTAAAATATCTAAAGAACCTCGAGCCTCTGCTTTGAGACGGCGTCCAAATTTACAACGATGGAAAGTTCACAACTGTGAGTCTATCGGCGACGATAGCATCCGACGCTACAGGTTGCCGACCCCTGATCTAGATAAAACGTGGCTTCTGTTGAAATATGGCAGCCATCTTGTAAGTGGAATAAGAGCAAAATTCTGATTCAAAATAATGTAAAACAAACAGGGACACAAAGTTAAAGTGTTTAAATGGACACATACTGTTGTATTTGTGACCCACTAATGCAAAAAAAAAAAAAAAAAAAAAAAAAGGATATTCATATATATAATAATATATATAAAAAAATATTTTTCACCCTAAAACACAGCACTGGTCTGAATTTCACTGTCAATACAACATATGGACACAACCACACATACCCGTAATTTCACGGCTATAAGGCGCACCGGATTATAAGGCGCAGCTTCAGTTACGGGTGCTTTTTCTGCATTTAACACGTACAAAAGTCGCACCGTTAGCCCAAGCATCCCCAATCCATTCACAAATCGTGGCGGAAGTTGCCCGGCGCGGCGTGTTCGCCGTCTGTCATCCATCGCTCCGGCGATGTTCGCAACTTTTAACCGCGCCTTATAGCCGTGAAATTAAGGTAATTAGTTTACTTCACATCTATTACCATAAAATATTCTCTTTAGTAAAAAATGGACATTAGATAAATTAAAATGTCCAGTTCCCTGTCAGTTTGAGTCGATATAGTCGACATGTCTGGAACCGGACATTCTTTACTAGAGGTTACCAGGCAGTGCTCTTTGGTCCCTCATTACAGCTCATTAGGTGTACCTGTAGGATGCTTTTCAGTCATCGCGCTCTTCCTTCGGGCCCCCTCGGGTGCGCTCTTCGGTCCGGCCCCCTCCGGTGCGCTCTTCGGTCGGGCCCCCTCCGGTGCGCTCTTCGGTCGGGCCCCCTCGGGTGCGCTCTGCGGTCGGGCCCCCTCGGGTGCGCTCTGCGGTCGGGCCCCCTCCGGTGCGCTCTGCGGTCGGGCCCCCTCCGGTGCGCTCTGCGGTCGGGCCCCCTCCGGTGCGCTCTGCGGTCGGGCCCCCTCCGGTGCGCTCTGCGGTCGGGCCCCCTCCGGTGCGCTCTGCGTTCGGGCCCCCTCCGGTGCGCTCTTCGTTCGGGCCCCCTCCGGTGCGCTCTTCGGTCGGGCCCCCTCCGGTGCGCTCTTCGGTCGGGTACCCTCGGGTGCGCTCTTCGGTCGGGTACCCTCCGGTGCGCTCTTCGCTCTTCGGGTCCCCTCGGGTGCGCTCTTCGTTCGGGCCCCCTCGGGTGCGCTCTTCGGTCGGGTCCCCTCCGGTGCGCTCTTCGGTCGGGCCCCCTCTGGTGCGCTCTTCATTTGAGTCCCTTCTGGATCTTGCCTGCTGCCTTTTGAATGCTCTTTTTCTCTGATGGCCCTCATCACCATCTTCTCTGTGGGTTTTACTGCTCCAGTCACAGCAGACGTGATGGACGTGCAGCCCTGAGGTGAATTTAAAGACTTGCATTTCAAAGCATCAGAGGAACTTGTTTCTTTCAACGCCTTCATTTGGGCTCTGAATTTTTCAAGCTTGTTCTCAATCAGTTGCAGGATTTGATCATCATCCAGGTGTTGTTTTCTACCAGTGAGCCCTGGTCTGGTGGAGATAGATCCAACTGAAGCATCGCTTAAGGGCTGAAGATTTCCATTTGATTCCTGAGAAGGTGACCTCTTAAAGTTTGGACGCATTTCATCGCTTGAACTAGCACTGACAGAATCACTTTTTGACAACTGTCCCTTGTGAAAATGTCCGTGAGTCGATGGTCTCTCTCCATAGGACGGTTTTGTAGAGTTACCCCTTGAATACATCGACCCTTGAGTGTTCAAAAATGGGACGCTCAAACACTCCAGCATGGTTTGGAGAGCGCCCAGAGTCATGGGAGCAGGGCCGGGCGAGACTGCTGCCTCCACGTTGGTCCGGTGTTGGGAAAAATGCAGCTGAGGTAAAGTCTTCCCTGCGGTGAAATCCAGAGAGCATTGCACGAGGGGACTTTGAACAAACGGACCAGAGACTCCTTTACACGTCTAGAAACAGAAAGAAAAGATGGTATGAGTTCACAGACTTCCACCATGTCAGTTTGTCATCGAGTGTGACTCGGGGGATAGGCTCGATACTATGGAGCTCGACAGTGACGACCTGCTCACGTTCTGGAAGTAATTTCATTTTTACCATTGAACTCTTTGACATGTCGATCTTAGACTATTTGAAATTCCAATACAAACTCAGGCCCGTGGGACAAATTTGGCCCTCGATATAATTATATTTGGCCCACGAGACCATTTCAAATATGTTTTAGAGCTGCCCGTCCACTGCTGCACCAGTACAGTGCAGGCACCTCTAATACTACAAATCCCAGAATGCTTCGCAAATGTGTTGGCGCTGATCCCCAACACTTCTGTCGACACTTGTTAGCATCTGCTCCCGTCGCCTCACTCACATTTAATCCTTCTGAAAAACATGCGGATGTTGTGGAATTTTTCAATAAATATTTAGTTTGTATCGAGACTTGGATCAGGGTCAAACAAATTCACAAAGGGCAAAATTAAAAACTGGGTCTAAGACACTGCAGAGGCTAACCAGCTACGTGCTAACGAATATCCATAACACAGTTGTTCAAGTCCAAAAAGGCCGTTTAAAATGAAAGATTCTGCTGGATGTTTTATTGACTTTGCTGTTTTTGAAGTTTCAGACAAACATTTTGAATAAAATCACAGGTGTTGTGGTCACGCGTTACCACGTAGTGAATTATCCCCGAGTTAAATACTAACAAAGATTTTTCTTCTTTTTCACGAAAGTCAATGGGAAAAATGAATGGGACCCAGACGGTCACGAGCGAACGCCGTACGACCAAGTTACCAACTATAACGACTTAAGTGCTCAACTCCGCTGCCTATTCACAGTGACTTGTGGTTTTTTTCCTTTCTTTTACGATAATAAACATTTTGTCAAGTGTTTCATGGGACAATCCTGCTTCAAAGATTCAATATTATCTAAAATAATTTATGTCAGTTGGTAAGTTTAGTGGTTCGAATCCCGCTCTCGTTTGTGCACTTCAATCACTGTCAAGAAAACTGTTCGACGCAAAAGACTCAAGAGTTACGTTCTCCTCTGATCAGAGCAGAGCGAGCACAGAGCTTCAGTCTTTGCCTCTCCCTCTTTCATTCAGACACAGACTCACCTCAGAATCTTTAACATGTTTATCAGAAGAACAACACTCGCCAACTTCCCACAGACATGACTTTTATCTTTCAGTTCAATTTGCACAACGTTTGACCTTTCACCCGCGCCTCCGTTTCCTGTTTTTCCGTTCACTTACACACTTCAGATAAAATGTAAGCATAAAGTGGCTCTTTGATGTGAAGCGCTTTGAGCCTTGAGCTACAAACAAATGTGACCAAAGTGACACTTTCATCATGACAGGTGCACCAGGGTGTGTTCTACTCCTCCGACAGTTTTTAAGCACCAAAATGCAAATTTAAATCGAGCCCAGACGCACAAGAAGCAGCCGACCAGAACGATGGAAATCTCCCACAAACCTGCAGCTCTGTGACAAGACTCCAGCGCCACCCAACAATGTAACGCACGAGCTAAAAAAATGACATTCTTCCAGGTATTACAGCAAAACTACCACTAAAATACACAAAATAATCTTTAAAAAGGATCCATATTATGTTTTTTATCTGTTACAGTGCGTTTCCTCGTCACAGACCTGGAGCTGCGTTTTGTTTCATTCACATGTTTAACACAAACCTGCAGATTTAGGCTGAGTTCTTCTCTCAAATTATAAAAAACACTCTGTTCCACCTTGTGATGTCATCATGTGGTGATACAGGAAGTGCTCCACTGTTTTTAAACTCCACACACCTTCATTTGTAGAATCATTTGGATCATTTCAGACCCGGGGCTGCGACTTATCTCGGCTGAACTAAAGGTAAAAGGAGATGTTCACTTGAAAACTACCACTTGATGACATCACAAGGTGGAACATTTTGAGCTTTGGAGATGTCAAAGACGAATAATAAAGTGTGACTCAAACATGTGTGAATGAAACAAAACACAGCTCCAGGTCTGTGTTAGAGGAGGAAACAGTGTTAGAACATGGATTAAAGCTACAAGAGTCAGTTTTGTGTCATATAGCCCCTTTAAATATTACTTCAGGAAACTTCTTTAACCTGAATCAAATCACTTTCCTTTTACTCAACGTACTTCTGTGTTCGTCTTCTGTTCTTGGTGATGTCCAGAATAATTTCATATTCGTGTTCCATCCTCCAATAAACGTTCCTCAAATACAAGTGACCAAAATGTGGCCATGAAAAGGAAGTAGTCAAACTAAATTTAAAGAGCTTTTCTGTACTTCCTGCATTTTTGAACTTTTTCACCATAACTGCCACTTAACTGACGTCTGTCTATGAATAAAAACATTTACCACAGGTGCTATTCACCAAATCAGTTCAAAATTAGACTAACACAAGCTGCACTTTACTGCAGACTGTTCATTATGATTCTTGGAGTCTGTTTACGGCTGAGTGAGAAGAACCAATCAAATACTTTTTCCTCTTCCCTTCTTATACAAAACATTTAAAAATGGCTTTTTGTAATAAAAGGAGATATGTTGTCGGGGGCTTCATGCCCCTGGTCACCTGTGGCAAACAGGTCCCGAGGGAGGGGTCAGAAGAGCTTTATGACGACATCTGTGGACATGGAGACTGGCTCTGGGGACATGTGACCTCGCCGGGGGGAGGAGCCTGAGCTTGTGCAGGAGGTTGAGCTGATAACGACTAGATACAGTCGGCCTCACCTCCAGCACAGTTTGGGCTCTGGAACCAAACTCCTTCAGAGAGGGGCTGGACTCTCCATGTCTCTGGCGTTGCCCGTGGGGAGAGGCAGTGAGCTGGTGTGGGCTTATCGCTCCACAGCTCAGCCGCCTCGTGTTGGAGTTCACCTCGGTGAACGAGAGGGTCGCGTCCCTGCGCCTTCGGCCCTCGGGTCCCCGATCTGAACTCGAGCGGTGTTTTGTTTTTGGACTTCTGTGAAAGTCAGTTTGTCCATAACAAACATCATGTTCAAACAAGCTCCATCAGTGAACGTGGCACCAGGACTCTCGAGGTCGGAGGTCAATGATCAACTTTGTTGTCATAACATGTAACCTCCGGTGAACAGAGCCGTCAACCGATCTCCACCTGGAGGCGTCCTTCACTCTCACATTTAGGCTGTGTCTGAATGTCCATCCGAGCTCCGACCCTCGTCCCACAGCCCTGGACACGTCAATGTGATTCAGAGTCAAACACACAGCTCACTGCTTTGGAGTCATGTGACTCTGGGTCTGGGGGAAAAAGTGTAAAGGCTGAACTCTAATAAACTAATAAATAAAACTTGATTTGTGTCAAATACTGATCAGATTGAACTGGTACAAATCTTTATGGATTAATAATAATCATACTAGTTTTTGACAAGCTGTAAATGGACTAGATTTTTAAACTTTTGAGATGTGTAAATTCTCGCGGTTACAGCTCGAGCGTTAGCGAGAAACTAGCAACTTAAAGCATTGTATTTCAGAGTTTCGTCATAATCAGATCCACAGTGAGATAAACCAGAGCCTCTGCCTCTTTCAGTCGTGTCGTGTCCAGTTAAAGACGTGTCTCTGTCCACTGCGGTTTCTCCAACTCTCCCAGTGCATCGTGGGATATAGTGACCACTGATGACCACTAGTTTTCAAGGTGCATTGTGGGACATTTTGAGTGCACCACCTTTTCACCAACTGGACAGTCAGACACCGCTGAAATGGCGTGACCCCTAAATAGTGCCCCCTGTAGGAGGAGTGAGGACGTTCAGACACGGCAGTGAATGGATTTAAATTTAAACACTGATGTGATACAGAATTTGAATCTGTGCCATTTAAAACACAAATATCTTCCATCCGCTTCAAACCACAGCTTCTACTGACAGATCAGCTGTGGCCCCATTTCACACACGGCCCAGTTCAATATTTACGACCGGCCGAATTAAACGACCTCAAACACCACCGGGACGAAGACAGAACGATTTACCCCCTCCTCGTCCCGGGACTGAGGCTCCTGAACCGTCTCCTGAACGACCTCTGACCTCTGCTGTTCAGACCACTCCACCCGACAGCCAGGGCGACGGGTGACGTGCTCCACCCGGCAGCGCTCAAGAGCCGTCACTTCTTCACCCGTGGTCCTTCTATCACAGAGATCCCCCCGACAAGGCCTAGGGGGCGCACTTCTCAGCGTGCGACTACACCTCAGAGTTAAGAGGCCCAGGGCTTTGGGAAGAAAAACACAAAATTAAAACTTGTCACAGCTTCAACAGTCGGCTGTGGGCGTTTCCTCGGCAACTATGAAACATTAATAAAGCACAAACATGGGACATTTTACACGACTGCAGTGAGGAACCTGGAACAAACTTCTCCAACTCTTTACAAAGCTGTGAGTCGGGTTAAAACAAAAATATCTGCTTACGAGAAAAAAATATCACACAGATGCGGCGGGGCGTGGAGACCAGACGGACTCCTCTGTGTAAAAAAAAAAAAAAAAAAAAAATGTCTGGACCTGAGAGACAAGGAGAGAGGAACATTTTACACGACTGAAATTCAATAAAATAAATAAAAATACATCTATATAAATGGAAATCTCTAACCTGCTAATCACTACACGACTTATTGTTCTGACTTTCATTTATGGACAGATATTTTCTGGAGTCACTGTTTATCACAGATACTTTTTCTTTGCACTACTGGAAGATTTTTGCTTAATTTATGGCAAAACGATAAAATTTAAGCCATAAGAGGATCAATAAATAACTTGTCTGACTCATTACAGATGTAAACGACTCAAGTGTTTCATTCTGCTGTTTAAACTCGTATTAAACAAACTGCAAAAATAGATTTAGAGAAGATTTTGTGGTTTAAATTTAAATTGGGTTTTTGTGTCTTGCTTGAGTGATGTACAGAACTTTAAAATGTGTCACTGTGTCAGGGCGAAATACAATTCGACTTTAATACAGCTGAGGATCATACAATTTGAAAAAGCAGTTTTACAGCCAAACTGAAGAAAATAATTTAAATATCCATGTAATTATTTTTACCAAAAAAAAAAAAAATCTTAATTATTTGAAATTGTAAAAAGTAAAAGCTGTTTTCTTTTAAATTACAAAATGCTTTGGTTTATCTATTGAAATAAGAGGAATTTTAATAGAGTTTATAATGCATTTAATTATGTTTATCAAAAAATAAAATCAAAATCCTACAATGTCCGCTTGTGCCCACCAGAGGGAGCCAAACGCGCTTTGCTTTTTCACTTTTGTGCTTTATGACAGTTTCAACTGTCACATCGTCACATTTGAGACACTACGATCTGTTTAACTTTAATATAACGCAAACTTTGCACCAAAAGTTAAAGAAGTTGGAAAAAAGCTGCGTCCTCCGCATCAAAAACGACGCAAAAATAACGGTTTTCTTCATCAAAGTTTGAGCAAAATGGCGACACTTTTCAAAAATAAAAACGTTAAATTCTAAATACTAGACGAACTTACCGCGTTTCACTGAAGTTAAGTGTAAATTATCTGCGCGGACAAATGTTGTTTGCGCCAAAACTCCGTAAAAGTCGCTGTCGTGGCTCCGGTGAAATGTGATTTCGCACCGGGCTCCGGGGGCTCCTCAGGCGGCGTGTCGGGTCGGTGTCTCGGGTCGGTGGTGGTGGAGGAGGTGGAGTTGGTGGAGTTTGTGGAGGAGGAGGAGGAGGTGGAGTTTGTGGATGTTCGGAGGCTCCGTGTGGCCGCGGTGATGAAAGTTCTGGAGAGAAGAGGCGGAAACAGCGGCTTTTATGCACTTTGTCCTCTGCGCTGATTGGACCAGAGAGAAGTGGGAGGAGCAGAGGAGGAGGAGAGAGAGAGGAGAGGAGGAGAGAGGAGGAGGAGGAGGAGGAGGAGGAGGAGGGGAGGAGGAGGGAGGAGGAGGAGGAGGAGAGGAGGAGGGAGAGAGAGAGGAGGAGGAGGAGAGGAGGAGAGAGGAGGAGAGAGAGGAGGAGGAGGAGAGGAGCAGAGGAGGAGGAGAGGAGGAGGAGAGGAGGAGGAGAGGAGGAGGAGGAGGAGAGAGAGGAGGAGAGGAGGAGAGAGAGAGAGGAGAGGAGGAGGAGAGGAGGAGGAGAGAGAGAGAGGAGGAGAGGAGGAGAGAGGAGAGGAGGAGAGAGAGGAGCAGAGGAGGAGGAGGAGAGGAGCAGAGGAGGAGGAGAGAGAGGAGGAGAGGAGGAGAGGAGGAGGAGGAGGAGAGGGAGGAGGAGGAGGGAGGAGAGAGAGGAGGAGAGGAGGAGGAGAGGAGGAGGAGGAGAGAGAGGAGGAGGAGAGGAGGAGAGAGAGGAGGGGAGGAGGAGAGAGAGGAGGAGAGAGGAGGAGGAGGAGAGGAAGAGGAGAGAGAGGAGCAGAGGAGGAGGAGAGGAGGAGGAGGAGAGGAGGAGGAGAGAGCAGGAGAGGAGGAGGGGAGAGAGGAGCAGAGGAGGAGGAGGAGGAGGAGAGGAGAGGAGGAGGAGGAGGAGGAAAGAGAGGAGGAGAGGAGGAGGAGAGGAGAGGAGAGGAGAGGAGGAGAGAGAGAGAGGAGGAGGAGGAGAGAGAGGAGGTTACCGGTTCAAGTCCCGCTCTCTACATAAACATCATTGGTGGTTAGATCCACTGACTTGAAGGTTGGTGGTGTAATTCCAGCTCTCACAGATGAATGCTGCTGTTATGTCCTTGGGCAAGACACTTAACCCACCTACCCCCAGTGAATGTGTGTGTGTGTGTGTGTGTGTGTGTGTGTGTGTGTGTGTGTGTGTGTGTGTGTGTGTGTGTGTGTGTGTGTGTGTGTGTGTGTGTGTGGAGTGAATAATGACGATAGTGTAGAGCTTTGAGAGGCCTGTAAAGAGCAGTACAAGTGTAAGGCTTTATTGTGAGTGTGTGTCTGAGTGTTTGTGTTTGTGTTCAGTTTGTCTGAGCGTGTGTGTGTGTGAGTGAGTGTGTGTGTGAGCGTGTGTGTGTGTGTGTGTGTGTGTGAGTGTGTGTGTGTTCAGTGTGTCCGAGCGTGTGTTCAGTGTGTGTGTGTGTGTGTTCAGTGTGTTTGGGCGTGTGCAGATTTATTCATTTGACGTTTTCTTGAACATGAATCACGTTGTGTTGTATTTTGTCCTTGTTTGTTCTTAAACTTGTGTTGATTCTGTTTTAAACACTGAGGTGAGTTTGTGTCAGACGTGTCACACAGATGTATTTTAAGACTCTTCACTGGATCCTGCTCCTTCAGCCACACGTCTCTTCATCTTCGGGTTGAGTCGTGTAAAACATCTTTTCAGCGACTGCAGCGTCTTTAGTGACGTTTTCCTCCGTCCTGTAAACTGGTGTGTGACCTTGTACAGACGGTAAAACGTGTTCAGTCCTTATACAACTTATCTTTTCTCGGGCTAAAGGTCCTGGAAAAACTCCCTCGAAACACACATGTTCTGCTACTGTAACTTCATCTGTGAACAGATATTTATCTAGATGAACTTTGAACTCTCGACCTCGACTGGACCCTCTTCACAATAACACTACACTACAGTAGTACTTCAGTACTACTACAGTAATACTGCAGTACCATTAAACATTAAACCCTTTACACACATTATAAAGTTAGAAGAAAAACGTATCTTTTTGCTGAATCATGTGACAGTAAAAAAAAAACTCATGTTGTTTGTGAAGTGAACAGTGGGAGTCGTTCTGCCTCTGTCCTTCTGAACAGATCCATCGTGGACAATAAACAAATGTCATGTTGCATATTTTCTTACAAAGGAGCAAAACGTTTCTCATGCAGCAGAGTCACACTCCGTGTTCTGGTCGTGTTCAGGTCGTGTTCAGGTCGTGTTCAGGTCGTGTCCTGGTCGTGTTCTGGTCGTGTTCTGGTCGTGTTCTGGTCGTGTTCAGGTCGTGTTCTGGTCGTGTTCTGGTCGTGTTCAGGTCGTGTTCTGGTCGTGTTCAGGTCGTGTTCAGGTCGTGTTCAGGTCGTGTTCAGGTGTCGTGTGTTCAGGTCGTGTTCAGGTCGTGTTCAGGTCGTGTTCTGGTCGTGTTCAGGTCGTGTTCTGGTCGTGTTCTGGTCGTGTTCAGGTCGTGTTCTGGTCGTGTTCTGGTCGTGTTCAGGTCGTGTTCTGGTCGTGTTCTGGTCGTGTTCTGGTCGTGTTCTGGTCGTGTTCAGGTCGTGTTCTGGTCGTGTTTGGTCGTGTTCAGGTCGTGTTCGTGGTCGTGTTCTGGTCGTGTTCTGGTCGTGTTCAGGTCGTGTCCTGGTCGTGTTCAGGGTCGTGTCCTCCTGTCGTGTTCAGGTCGTGTTCAGGTCGTGTTTCAGGTCGTGTTCTGGTCGTGTTCAGGTCGTGTTCAGGTCGTGTTCAGGTCGTGTTCAGGTCGTGTTCTGGTCGTGTCCTGGTCGTGTCCTGGTCGTGTCCTGGTCGTGTTCAGGTCGTGTTCTGGTCGTGTTCAGGTCGTGTTCAGGTCGTGTTCTGGTCGTGTTCAGGTCGTGTTCAGGTCGTGTTCAGGTCGTGTTCAGGTCGTGTTCTGGTCGTGTTCTGGTCGTGTCCTGGTCGTGTTCAGGTCGTGTCCTGGTCGTGTTCAGGTCGTGTTCTGGTCGTGTTCTGGTCGTGTTCAGGTCGTGTTCAGGTCGTGTTCTGGTCGTGTTCAGGTCGTGTTCAGGTCGTGTTCAGGTCGTGTTCTGGTCGTGTGGGTCGTGTCCTGGTCGTGTTCAGGGTCGTGTTTGTCAGGTCGTGTCCTGGTCGTGTCCTGGTCGTGTCCTGGTCGTGTTCTGGTCGTGCTCTGGTCGTGTTCAGGTCGTGTTCAGGTCGTGTTGAGGTTGTGTTCAGGTCGTGTTCTGGTCGTGTTCAGGTCGTGTTCTGGTCGTGTTCAGGTCGTGTCCTGGTCGTGTCCTGGTCGTGTTCTGGTCGTGTTCTGGTCGTGTTCAGGTCGTGTTCAGGGTCGTGTTCTGGTCGTGTTCAGGGTCGTGTTCTGGTCGGTCGTTCTGGTCGTCGTGTTCAGGTCGTGTTCTGGTCGTGTTCAGGTCGTGTTCTGGTCGTGTTCTGGTCGTGTTCAGGTCGTGTTCAGGTCGTGTTCAGGTCGTGTTCAGGTCACAGACGGACCTACAGCCTCCTTCATCTCTGTGGGCCCCTCACTGTGGGGCCATAAAACACTGATTAAATCACAGTTTGACTTTGTTTTATCTGGAGAATGTTTGACTCTGAGTCGTGTTACGAGTCGGCTCTGTGGGGGCAGGGCAGGAACAAAACAAACCAACGTGAAAAATGGTCAATTAAGAAGTAACTTAATGAACTGAGACGTTAAGGCTGAACTAAACAAAAGGGACAGAAAATTTAAACAAACCTGAGACACACAGAGTCAGTCCTGACGAGAAAGTGTCTCAGAGACAAAAGAGACACGGCAGAACGACCCACAGGCCAGGTGTCCCCCGAACAGGTGTCCCCCGAACAGGTGTCCCCCGAACAGGTGTCCCCGAACAGGTGTCCCCACGAACAGATGTCCCCCGAAGAGGTGTCCCCGAACAAATGTCCCCCGAACAAATGTCCCCCGAAGAGGTGTCCCCCGAACAGATGTCCCCCGAACAGATGTCCCCCGAACAAATGTCCCCCGAACAAATGTCCCCCGAACAGACGACCCCCGAACAAATGTCCCCCGATCAGACGTCCCCTGAGCAGGTGTCCCCCAAAGAGGTGTCCCCCAAAGAGGTGTCCCCCGTGACTCAAATGTAACTTTTAAACACCATGTAAAAAAAAATCAAATATTGTCAAATTTAATCTGTCAAATTTTAAACAAATAAGTCCGTATTTGACAGAGGCAGCAAAGGTGTAAATGAATTCAAGGATTTTCAGTGATATAACTTATTGTTGTACTACAGGGTCTCAGACAAATGAAAGTACTTTGAAACTCCTTAACTCTATTTAAAAGAGCGTTAAACATTTTAGACAAGAAGCCGCTGCGGCGTCATCACTGTAACAGTCTAAGTAAGTACAGTATAGTGGAGTTTGAAAGTTACCAAATGTTTATGGAGCCTGTCTCACTTTTAAAGTTTTAGATGGACTTGTCCCTCCCCCTTTAACAGATTTTATAAGTAAAAAAACTAAATTGTACCAGGCACCAGGGCTTTAACTCGAGGAGACGGCACAGTACAAAGGCACAAGACGAAATTCAGCCACAGTGGCGTCGATCAGAGGCACAATTATGAAAAACTCTGCCACATTAGAAACTGTGAAAACTCAACCTTCAAAACAGCTGAAAACCAACCAGTCCTGCATCAAATATGATTTAAACTTTTTTTTTTTATTCTTCAGACTCTTTGCTTTGACTGTTTTACTGTAAATAACTTTTGTAAATACTTTTTTCTAATTACTAGTTGTGTATTTGTACTGTATATAACCCTGTGTAAATGCTGTTTTTCTTATTAGTACTAATATTTCGTATTGTCTGTTGACTGTAAAGTTAATTGTTGAATGTTTTATTCTGCCTTAGGACGACGGATGAAATTTATCTCCTGTGTAACTGCGGCACATTTATGTTGTAGCAGCTGAAACACTGATTAATGTGAAGTGTCTTAATTCAAATAAATAAAAGAAAAAAAAAACAGACGTCCCCCGATCAGACGTCCCCTGAATCTTCTTAAATGCGAGGAGGTGAAGCTGGGCCCCAGGATTGGCCAGGCTGGGAAACAGTCGTCCAATCACAGCCCAGGACTCACACAGCCAGGATTATGAGGAAGGTAGAAGAATCAGGGACACACACACAGACATATACACACACACACACATATACACACACACGACACACACATATACACACACACACGACACACACACGCACAAACAACCACACACACACACATATACACACACACACACCAACACACACATACACACACACACACACACAACATATACACACCACAATTTCACACACACACACACACACACACACACACACACCACACAACTACACACATACACATACACATATACACAAACAAATACACACATACACACATAACAATACACACACACACACACACACGACACACACAATACACACAAGACACACACACACACACACCTCACACACACACAGACACACACACACACACACAACACACCACGCCACACACATACACAATACACATACACATACACAAACAGTACACATACAACATACACACAACACAATACACACACCACACACACACACGGCACACACATATACACACACACGACACACACACAAATACACATACAACCACACACACACACATATACACAAACACATACACACACCACAACACCCATATATACACACACACACACATATACACACACACATTACACAACACACACCACAAACACACACACACCACACACATACACACACGCACACACACACACACACACATACACACACTGTATACAACACACCACACATGCTGTCACATACACACACACACATACACACACACACACACACAGCTACACACACACACATGTGAACACACACACACACACACATACACACACATATACACACAGACTCAGACACGACGCACTTTGTTTTTTTTTTTGGTTGGACAGTGTGTGTCATGAAAAGACATGAAACAGACATGAAACCTACGAACACAACAGGGTTATAGCCAGAGGCTAATTTCCCTCCGTTGTCCCAAGGGCTGGGGTAGGTAGTGGTTAAGTGTCTTGCCCAAGGACACAACGACGCACTTGACTCTTCATGTGGTTTGTTTTTGTCGTGCAGATCATCTTCTGACATGTTTATATGTAACACATTCACACAAATATCATCTTGTTTGGTCTAAATATGGGAGAACACGGAGGATGTGGGCATTGAGAGAGAACCGAGGGAGAGAGACCGAGGAGAGGGGGCCGAGGGAGAGAACCGAGGGGGAGGGCCAGAGGGAGGGAACGAGGGAGGGAGGGCCCAGGGAGAGGGGAGAGGGGGAGGGGGAGAGGGCCGAGGAGAGAGGACCGAGGGAGAGGGCGAGGGAGAGGAGAGGGAGAGGGCCGAGGGAGAGGACGAGGGGAGAGGGGAGGGCGAGAGGGAGGAGGGGAGGGAGGGAGAGGGGAGAGGGGAGAGGGGGAGGGAGAGGGAGAGAGGGGAGAGGGGGAGGGGGGGAGGGGCCGAGGGGGAAGGGACCGAGGGAGAGGGTCCAGGGGGAGGGGGAGGAGAGAGGGCTGAGGGGAGAGGGCTGAGGGAGAGGGAGAGGGCTGAGGGGGAGAGGGGAGAGGGAGAGGGGAGAGGGGGAGAGGGCTGAGGGAGAGGGGGAGGGAGAGGGATGAGGGGAGGGAGTGGGGGAGAGGGGGAGGGAGAGGGGAGAGAGGGAGAGGGGAGAGGGAGAGGGAGAGAGGCCGAGGGAGGGAGGGGGAGAGGGAGAGGGCAGAGGGAGAGGGCCGAGGGAGAAGGCCGAGGGGGGCCGAGGGAGAGGGAGGAGGGAGAGGGGAGGGGAGGGAGGGAGAGGGAGAGGGCCGAGGGGAGAGGGGAGAGGGAGAGGGGAGAGGGAGAGGGGAGAGGGCCGAGGGAGAGGGGAGAGGGGGGAGGGAGAGGGGAGGGAGAGGGAGAGGGAGAGGGGAGAGGGAGAGGGGAGAGGGGAGAGGGAGAGGGGAGAGGGAGGGCCGAGGGAGAGGGAGAGGGAGAGAGGGAGAGGGAGAGGGAGAGGGAGAGGGAGAGGGAGAGGGGAGAGGGAGAGGGGAGGGCCGAGGGAGAGGGAGGGGGAGGGGGGGAGAGGGCCGGGAGAGGGAGGAGGGGGAGAGGGAGAGGGGAGGGGAGAGGGAGAGGGGAGAGGGCGAGAGGGAGGAGAGGGAGGAGGGAGAGGGAGAGGGGGAGGGGAGGGGGGAGGGGAGAGGGGAGAGGGAGAGGGAGAGAGGCTGAGGGAGAGGGGAGAGGGCCGAGGGGAGGGGGGCGAGGGGCAGGGGGGAGGGAGGGGAGGGGAGAGGGGAGAGGGGAGAGGGGAGAGGGGAGTCCACTACTTTCCAGGAATTGTTCTGGAACTAGTTTGTGCCAAAATGTCAGGTTGACCTGAGATGGAATGTTCTTATAAAACCAGGAGAAGGCTCGATGTGGTTATGAACTAAGGCGACTGTGCCTTGGCTTTTTCCTCTTTGAGTTGCGAGTCTCGGGCCCCTGTTCTCTCCCTCACTGATGCGTCTACTGTTTTTTACTTTCATCTACCATCACTTTGCATCACTGTATAATTTGTACCTATGTCCCACTGGATTGAATAAACTTCACCTAAACTTTTTCTCCTGGTTCTTGAGCTGCTCCTCTGTTCCTGTCCGGTGGACTGGGATGTGTTCAGGGACTGACCCAAAAGACAAAAGCTCTGACAGTGACACAGTTTATCTCAAGAACAGAGGATGTGCCAGTTACAGACACGAGGTCGGGCGCTCTCTGAGTCAAAGTGAGGTCCCCCGAACAAAGAATCTACCATGTACTCATATATGATCCACAGGACGCCTCCTTCGAGACCCGACTCCGACGTCTGAACAGTTCCAGATGTTCTACACAATACGCCTCAGTGCAGAATGTGAGCCTCTGTGCATGAACATCATAGAGGAGGAGTGAAGGGGCATGTGTCTGCAGCGTTAGATCCTCTTTTCAGGTGTCACTGCACAGCTCTGCTCAGACGCAGATTCTAACACAAACATGAACGTGCACAACATCCACCATCGTTTAAGAGGCGTCAGACTCACACTGGACCAAAACTTAAAACTCATCCAGATTCAGGTTCAAGCACCAAACTCAATATTTATGGAAAAACTGACAGCACCTGCACCTATGTAACATTTAACCTTTTCATTTGGAAAAAAAAAGTTTAGATTTGCTTAAACACAAAATCTTGAACTACTCAAATTACAAAATGATATTGATATTACAAAAATATGAGAAATTAAATTTGAAATAAAAACACATCAGTAGAGTTAATTTATTATTTAAACAAATAAAATAAATTGTGTCGCTCTGTAGTAATTAATTTGACCGAAGTGACGAGTAGCTTGTTTGCTAATGAGGGTCAACAGAAAAGGAGGGGCTGGTCTCAACTGTGCAAAAGTAGCAAAGCATCCTGGGATTTGTAGTATTAGTGATACATGCGCTATACACCGGCGGGCAGCTCTAATGCACATTTGATATGATCTCACGGGCCAAATTTAATTAAACCGCGGGCCAGATTTGGCCCCCAGGCCTGAGTTTGACATACTTGGTTTAAGTTGTGGTGTCTGGCCTGTTACCAGGAGGCCCTTGTCCCCCTCTTAGGCCCTCAATGTATAGATGGAGAGAACACCAATTCACATGTAAACCTTGCGAGGCAACGTGCATTAACATCTGGAACTCGTAGAGTCATGACATAGGATATGTTACAAGAGGCACCGTATCAGAGGGTATAAGTACCTGAGCAATCCTTTGTTCGGGGTTCTTCTCACATCGGCTCAGAGAAACCCAGACCTCTGTCTGTAATTGGCATATACTCTGTTTTTGTGATAAATATTATTATACTATCAGAGTTTGTCATTTGGGTCATTTCCTGACTACATCCCACCTCGGACCTCCGGGCTTCTGCTGAAGGTGAGCTGCTGTGAGCAGATTAAACCACAAAGTCTTTGGAGACAGGATCAGAGAGAAGTTACACGAGGAGGAGCTGTATAGATTATAAAAACAGGTTTCATTCCACTTCACTGACTCAGAGAGCACCCGACCTCGTGTCTGTAACTGGCACATCCTCTGATCTTGAGATAAACTGTGTCACTGTCAGATCTTTTGTCTTTTGGGTCAGTCCCTGAACACATCCCAGTCCAGACAGGACAGGAACAGACGAGCAGCAGAAACTGAAGCACACGCACAGGCCTCCAACGCTGGAGGCTGATACATGACTGTAGTAGCACTGTAGTACTTCTGTAGTAGCACTGTAGTACTTCTGTAGTACTTCTGTAGTAGCACTGTAGTAGTTCTGTAGTACTTCTGTAGTAGCACTGTAGTACTTCTGTAGTACTTCTGTAGTAGCACTGTAGTACTTCTGTAGTACTTCTGTAGTACTTCTGTAGTAGCACTTCTGTAGTACTTCTGTAGTACTTCTGTAGTAGCACTGTAGTACTTCTGTAGTACTTCTGTAGTAGCTCTGTAGTAGCACTGTAGTACTTCTGTAGTACTTCTGTAGTAGTTGTTTATCAGCTGTAGGATTTGTCTGAGTCCTTGAATAGAGACACAAAAACAAAATGGAGTCAGGGCCATTTGAGATACTCACCTCCCTCCCTCTCCTCCCTCGCCTCACCCCCTCTCCTCACTCCCTGTACTCCTCCCTATACTCCTCCTCTCTCCCTCTCCTCCCTCCCTCTCCTCACTCCCTCTCCTCCCTACCTCCCTCGCCTCACCCCCTCTCCCTGAGTAGTATCTGATCTTTGATTCCTCCTTCCTTCCTTTTATGATTTTTGCTTTTTATCATTTATGGTTTATAATTTTGCTTGTGCACATGTGATGTGAGAGACGAACGCACCTGAAACCAGTAAAAAGTGTTTAATTTACAACTGATCGAAATCTAACACTTAAAAATTCAAAATTAGACTAAGTTTTGAACAAGAAGAAAAACTGTACAGTAAAGTGCTTGGGCTAACCTCAGGCTGAAGTTTTGGGGAAAGTACTGTGGAGATTTTGAGAGGAGGAGAAGAACAGGTCACAAATTTACATACAAACTCTGATGGGCTCTGAGTGAAAATCAGGCCCCATGATGCAGTCTGGAAAGTCCAGAAGTCCTCCGCGACGGTATATAAGCTTCAGCATTTCAAAGCTTCGGGGGATCTCTTCTGATTGAGGGACGTGCTCCTTCACTCTCTGATTTCTCCTGTACATTACTCTCGGATTCCCGATTCTGCCTCGGGTTATCGGGCGGTAGGGTGTTTGATCTGACTGGTTGGTATTGCATGGGTCTCGCCTCAAAGCCCAGGTGTGAATAGGAGTGAAGGGGTCATGTTTCTGCACTGACCTCTTCATTTTACCCTGGTGCATTGAGTTTACATTTCGCTGTTGTGTTGGGTGTTAAACTGCGATGTTACCAGTGACATCCGATCTGTCCGGTGCCCCCCGGGTCTCGGATGAAGAGCCTTGATCCATGTCGTGTCAACTGTTATATTAATATCCTTACCCCTTGATCCACGAGAGGAATAAACACCAGAAAAGACATTTACTGACTGCTTCTCATTTTTGTCCTTCGATCTTGATCTCTTACTATTTAGTTTAGTCAAGCAAAGTTTAGTCGTCGCCAGGACAACCGCCGGAGGACTCAGCGTGGGGAGGTAAGACCCCAACTCTTCTGCACTTTTCGTAGCTGGTGCGGGTCCAAACTTGGGAGAGTAAAAGGTTTTAATTGTGTTAGTGCGAGTCGACTGGTGTCTCCCCCTGATCGACCGCTGCGGTGACTCGACAGCCCTATGAGGGACTGGGGAGGATTTTGCTTGAAACTAGAGAAAAACCACATTGAGTCTTTAGAAGTGAGAACCAAAAGTCGAAAAACAAAATATTTTTATTTGGTAAAAATTGTTTACATTTTTTAACAGGAATGCTGCTTTTTTCCATCCAAGCACCGACACGAGGTGCAGGTGTCCCGAGTTACCAGTCCAGTCCCGGTCCAGTCCTGTCCAGTCCCGGTCTAGACGTTGGCGGTGACCAGAGACTGTCCAGGTCGTGTCCCTGGTTTAGTCCCGGTCTTTACCCGGTCCAGTCAAGGTCCTGGTTAGTTCCCGGTCCAGTCCCGATGGTGGCTTGTGACGGGACAGTCCTGGTTTTAGTCTGGTTTAGTCCCGGTCCAGTCCCGGTCCAGTCAAGGTCAGTCAAGGACACAGTCCGGTTTAGTTCTCAGCCTGGTTTAGTCCCGGTCCAGTCCGGTCCAGTTTTCGGAGCTGGTGCGGTCCAAACTTGGGGGTCAGTCCTGGTTTAGTCCTGGTGTCAGTCCCCGGTCGAGTCCCGGTGCGGGACGCGATGGTCCTGCTGACGGGGAGGATTCCCTGGTTTAAGTCCCCCAGTGAGTCAGTCCGGTCCTGCTTTTTTCCATCCAAGCCCGGACCTAGTCCCGGTCTACGCCCGAGTCCGGTCGCCCACGGGACAGTCCCGGGTCCAGTCCCGGTCCCCAGTCCTGTCCCGGTCTAGTTCCTGGTTTCTAGTGACGGGACAGTCCTGGTTTAGTTGGTTTCAGTCCCGGTCCAGTCAAGGTCCAGTCAAGGTCCAGTCCCGGTCTAGTCCCGGTCTAGTCCCGTTCCTAGTCCCTGTTTCCCGGTCTACGCGATGGCGCTGACGGGACAGTCCCTGGTTTAGTCCCGGTCCAGTCCCGGTCCAGTCCCGGTCCAGTCCCGGTCTAACGGTCCAGTCCGGTCCCGGAACAGTACCGATGGCGTGACGGGACAGTCCCTGGTTTAGTCCCGGTCCAGTCCCGGTCTACGCGATGGCGCTGACGGGACAGTCCCTGGTTTAGTCCCGGTCCAGTCCCGGTCTACGCGGGGCTAGCTGACGGGACAGTCCCGGTCGAGTCCCGGTCCAGTCAGGTCCAGTCCGGTCCAGTCCCGGTCCAGTCCCGGTCTACGCGATGGCGCTGACGGGACAGTCCCGGTCGAGTCCCGGTCCAGTCAAGGTCCAGTCCCGGTCCAGTCCCGGTCTAGTCCCGGTCTAGTCCCGATCTAGTCCCGGTCTACGCGATGGCGCTGACGGGACAGTCCTGGGGCTGGTCCAGGATCAGGGTCTGGAACATGTGGTTGTAGAAGTCGGGGTGATACAGACAAGCACGAGCACAGTCAGGACTGAAGTTCACCTCCAGGATCTGAGGAGACATCACTCGCTCTCCTGAACGAGGGAGGACAAAGAGAGGGGGGTGAGGAGGGGTGAGGAGAGGAGAGGAGAGAGGGAGAGGGGGAGAGAACAGATGGAGAGAGAGAGAGAGGGAGTAGAGGGAGAGGAAAGAAAAGGAGAAGAGGAGAGGAGAGAGACAGGTAGGGAAAGAGGAGAGAGAAAAGGTGAAGGGGAGAGAAGCAGGGAGGGTACAGAGGTGAAGAGAAGAAAGGAGGGAGACAGGAGGGGGAAAGAGATAAAGAGGTACAGAAAAATAGGAGGAGGAGATAAAGGACAGAAAGGAGGGGAAAAAAGTAAGATAGGAAAAAGAAAGGGAGGGGAAAAGATGAAAAGATGAGGATAGGGAAAGGAGGTAGAGAAAAGAGGGGAGAGAAGAGAGGGGGAGGGAGGAGAAGTTGGGACAGAAAGGCAGACACAGAGGCAAGTGCGGAGGGAGGGAGGTTACTTATGTTAAACATGTTTTTAGAAACTTTAAAATCTGACACACGGGGAGGGCATCTGACACACGGGGAGGGCATCTGACACACGGGGAGGGCATCTGACACACGGGGAGGGCATCTGACACACGGGGAGGGCATCTGACACACGGGGAGGGCATCTGACACACGGGGAGGGCATCTGACACACGGGGAGGGCATCTGACACACAGGGAGGGCATCTGACACGGGGAGGGCACCTGACACACAGGGAGGGCATCTGACACACGGGGAGGGCATCTGACACACAGGGAGGGCATCTGACACACAGGGAGGGCATCTGACACACGGGGAGGGCATCTGACACACAGGGAGGGCATCTGACTCTCACCTCTGGGTCCCGTGCTCCACTTTAACATGAGGTCGACGGCGTACATGGCGCGGGACGAGGGGTGTGGGTGGAGCCCAAATGGAGGCGGGCGCGAGGACGCGGCAGAGAAGAGCTCCCGGAAACTCTGGAACAACTGGAGCTACAGAGGGACAAGGACCGGGTTTAGACCGGGTTTAGACCGGGTTTAGACCGGGTTTAGACCGGGTTTAGACCGGGTTTAGACCGGGTTTAGACCGGGCTTAGACCGGGCTTAGACCGGACTTAGACCGGACTTAGACCGGGCTTAGACCGGGCTGAGACCGGGTTTAGACCGGGTTTAGACCGGGTTTAGATCGGGTTTAGACCGGGGTTAAACTAGGCAGGACTGAACCAGACCTAAACTGGGGACTAAACCAAAGACTAGACCTGTGTTCGGTCCTGGTTTAAACTAGAACTGCAGCCAGGACTGAACCAGGTCTAAACCAGGTCTAAACCAGGTCTAAACCAGGACTAAACCAGGACTAAACCAGTCCCGGTTTAGTCCTTGGTTTAGTCCCGGTTCAGTCCCGGTTTAGTCCTCGGTTCAGTCCCGGTTCAGTCCCGGTTTAGTCCCGGTTCAGTCCTTGTTTAGTCCTCAGTTCAGTCCCGGTTTAGTCCCGGTTTAGTCCCGGTTTAGTCCTCTGTTTAGTCCTCGGTTCAGTCCCGGTTCAGTCTCGGTTTAGTCCGATACCTCGATGTCCTTCCAGGGATACTGTGGATACTGCTTCTCAAACAGGGGAATAAACTCATCGTAGTGAATCTGGAACAAAAACATTAAAAATATAAAATGGCCTCTAAAAATGACGATGTTCTTGTCTGAGCGGCGCCGCACTCGCCTGTTTGAGCTCGACTCCGTCAGCGTAGTTCATCACAGTGAAGTGCTTCTCGTAGTCGTCAAAATGATCCAAAGAAAATTCTCTAAAAAATAAAAAATAAATAAAAATGTGTATAACAAACTCACATATGAGGTTTAGTGTTGTCACGATACTAACATTTCAAACTCAACAAAACTCAGCACACAGACAAAACATTTCTGTCAATGGGACTTTTTTAGTATCGATACCTGCGAACAATGAGTGTCTAGTTTCGATACTACATTTGATTTTCAATATTTTTGAAAACCCAAATAAAGAATAGTGTTGACATTTAGACAAAGCCTCCTAACTTTTAAGAGTTGCCATAGCAACCGGAGTGTGAGCTCATTCAAGAGAAAGTTGTGAAGGATGTTTTTGTAGTAGTATGTGCTATAGTACTATAGTACTATGTTTTACCTGTTGTACATGTGTATTTACCTGATGTACATGTATGTTTTACCTGTTGTACATGTTTTTACCTGTGATGTACATGTGTATTTACCTGTTGTACATGTGTATTTACCTGTTGTACATGTGTATTTACCTGTTGTACATGTTTTACCTGTTGTACATGTATGTTTTACCTGTTGTACATGTTTTACCTGTTGTACATGTTTTACCTGTTGTACATGTGTATTTACCTGTTGTACATGTGTATTTACCTGTTGTACATGTGTATTTACCTGATGTACATGTGTATTTACCTGTTGTACATGTGTATTTACCTGTTGTACATGTGTATTTACCTGTTGTACATGTGTATTTACCTGTTGTACATGTATGTTTTACCCGTTGTACATGTACATGTTTTACCTGTTGGCGAAGCGCAGCCAGAAGACGTTGTAGGTGTAGAGTTTGAGCGGCTGCACCGACCTGAGCATCAACATGTATCTGATGTCAAACTTCACCAACCCCACCTCCTCCCGATGGAACAGAACCGGCTCCTCGATGTACTTACACACCACCTGCAGAGAGACGGGGGTGAGACGGGGGTGAGACGGGGGTGAGACGGGGGTGAGACGGGGGTGAGACTGGAGGTGAGATCAGGTTTAAACGAGATAAGACGTCATTTCTTGTTCGCTACATTTTGGTCAAGGCCACATTTTTCCCTCATTAGCCTCCTTCACACAGGAGCATGACACTGAGGGAGGATTTAAAACACCGGCTGTGAATAAATTGCTTATATTTTGCTTATATTTTATCGTCTAATAAACTGTGAGCTTGTGTTATGTGTATGAGACGGTGCCATGGAAAGAATAAACCTGTGTAACTGAAATGAAAAACAAGAAACATTTGTGTGGAAAGATACTGAGAGTTTTAAGACAATGCTGAGCTGAAAGTGTCTAAGTGACGTATAAGTGATGTAAAAGTGATGTAAAAGTGATGTAAAAGTGGTGTAAAAGTGGTTGTATGTCATGTGTATGAAGAGTGTGTCATGAGTCTAAATAAAAGACGGTGGGAGGTTGGAGAAGGCTCCGAGGAGACAGACTCTCTCCTCTGATCAGAGCAGGAAAGAGTCTCACACTTGTCTTGAGTCTTTTTGATAAACACCGTGTAAAGAAGAGTTTTCTGGACAAATATATTACACTGCTTGGTTCCTGTTCCCATAAAACAGTTGTCTTTTCTCGTAATCGTCGAAAACTCAGACATAACCATTACATTTTGGTCAAGGCCACATTTTTTCTCAGTAGCCTCCTCCAAACAGGAAGAGACACAGACTCCGGGAAAGTTTTAAAACACTGGTGTAATCTCAACACGACGGACTCTGAGACACACTCTGAGACACACTCTGAGACACACTTTGAGACACACTCGGAGACACAATCTGAGACGCACTCTGAGACACACTCTGAGACGCACTCTGAGACGCACTGTGAGACACACTCTGAGACACACTGTGAGACACACTCTGAGACACACTCTGAGACACACTCTGAGACACACTCTGAGACACACTCTGAGACACACTCTGAGACACACTCTGAGACACACTCTGAGACACACTCTGAGACACACTCTGAGACACACTCTGAGACACACTCTGAGACACACACACTTACATCACACTGTTATCTTGATTTAACACTAAGGTAAATAACACGCTCCACTGGTGGATGTGGACTGTGTGGGGGGGTCACAGAGACGTCCTGGAGACCAGCGAGGACTGACCAAGATAAGGCTCATCACAGGAATGAGTGACACACCCACCCCCCCCCCCACGCTGAGAGGGCCATAAAACACTCACCTCGATCGACTTTTTTTTTTTTTTTTTTCGGCGTGTAACGGCGTGTAGACCAGAGAACACACACACAGACACACACACACACACACACACACACACACACACACACACACACACACACACACACACACACACAGAGACACTGTAACACTGTCAACAGGCACATCTCAGACTCTTCTGTCGTTTCACTGCTTCATTGTTCACTTCACTCATTAAACCTTCTGACTTTATGTTTCAGACTCTTGATCCTCTTTGACGCTCACATGTTCTCGTGGAGCGTATCTAAGTTAAATCAACACAAACTTAAGCCGCTGGTGAGAAATGATTTTGCTTATTTGGTATTTCCTCATTCTATTTCTTTATTTATATTGAGAGTTATCAAGGCAAATGAAAGTCTGAGCGTCTCTGCTCTCGACACTCCCCTCCCCCCAGACCAGGGAGAGGCCCCGATTTAGCTCAGCTGTAGACGCCTCCTCAGTGTTTCTGCTTCTCTGAACAGGAGCCACATCCATCACCGTCTCTCTGTGTGTCCTCGATCTTTACCAAAAAGACTCAAGACAAGTGTGAGACTTTTTCCTGCTCTGATCAGAGGAGAGAGCTTCTGATGCTCCAGCTCCTCTTTCTCACAGGAGCCTTTTATTCAGACTCATGACGTGTTCTTCATACACTAAACACAACTTTGACAAATGTTTTAACTCAGAGTAATACAATCAGAGTCTCCTACAGAAACATCTCGTCTGATTGTATTCTTCTATTCAGTTTGCACAGTTATTAACCCTTCCACCCGAGCCCCAGTTTCTTGTTTTTCAGTTCAATTACTTTTCAATTACTTACATTTCAAGCATAGAGTTTATTCAATGATCAAATATAAGCTTCATTTTATTCACTTGACGTTCGATCTGTTTATTTTGTGCAGACTCCAAAACTTCAACAGTCTGAACGTTTGTTTAACGTGTTTGTGATTCTGTTTTTTCCAAACATGTTTCACTTTTTGTTGAATTAAGATAAAAACGGCCTCAGTGAAGACGTCGGGTTTAAACTCGTCGTGTGTTTGTCGTTTGGAAACGTTCAGAATATTTCACATGTTCAGTAACGATGAGCTGAAACCTCGAGTTAGACTTCTCTTCAAAATAAGAGAGAAAACAAATGAACAAGGATCATGTGTTTCTCTCCTCTCCTCTTTCTCTCCTCCTCCTCTCCTCTTTCTCTCCTCCTCCTCTCCTCTTTCTCTCCCTCCTCCTCTCTCTTTCTCTCCTCTTTCTCAGACAGGACCAGCTTCTGTCTCTCCTCTCACTGAGCAGAGTATCTGGGTGACACAGAGTAGAGCATAACTTTCTCCTCTCTCTCTCTCTCTCTCTCCCTCCCTCCATTCTTTCCTCATCTCTCTTGTTCCATTCCCTTTCATCGTACCTTTGGCGTGCTCTCGTTCGTACCTTTGGCGCGCTCTCGTTCGTCTCGTTCGTACCTTGGCGCGCTCTCGTTCGTTTGTCTCGTTCGTACCTTTGGCGCGCTCTCGTTCGTACCTTGGCGCGCTCTCGTTCGTCTCGTTCGTACCTTTGGCGCGCTCTCGTTCGTACCTTTGCCGTTCGTTCGTACCTTTGGCGCGCTCTCTCGTTCGTACCTTTGGCGCGCTCTCGTTCGTCTCGTTCGTACCTTTGGCGTGCTCTCGTTCGTACCTTTGGCGCGCTCTCGTTCGTAGCTTTGGCGCGCTCTCGTTCGTCTCGTTCGTACCTTTGGCGCGCTCTCGTTCGTACCTTTGGCGCGCTCTCGTTCGTCTCGTTCGTACCTTTGGCGCGCTCTCGTTCGTACCTTTGGCGCGCCCTCGTTCGTACCTTTTGGCGCGCTCCTCGTTGTACCTTTGGCGCGCTCTCGTTCGTACCTTTGGCGCGCCCTCGTTCGTACCTTTGGCGCCCTCTCGTTCGTACCTTTGGCGCGCGCTCTCGTTCGTCTCGTTCGTACCTTTGGTGCGCGCTCGTTCCTCGTTCGTACCTTTGGCGCCCTCTCGTTCGTACCTTTGGCGTGCTCTCGTTCGTCTCGTTCGTACCTTTGGCGCGCCCTCGTTCGTACCTTTGGCGCGCTGTCGTTTCGTACCTTTGGCGCGCTCTCGTTCGTACCTTTGGCGCGCTGTCGTTCGTACCTTTGCCGCTCTCTCGTTCGTACCTTTGGCGCGCTGTCGTTCGTACCTTTGGGCGCGCCCTCCTCGCTCGTACCTTTGGCGCGCTCTCGTTCGTACCTTTGGCGCGCTGTCGTTCGTACCTTTGGCGCGCCTCGTTCGTCTCGTTCGTACCTTTGGCGCGCTGTCGTTCGTACCTTTGGCGTGCTCTCGTTCGTACCTTTGGCGCGCCCTCGTTCGTACCTTTGGCGCGCCCTCGCTCGTACCTTTGGCGCGCTCTCGTTCGTACCTTTGGCGCGCTCTGTCGTTCGTACCTTTGGCGCGCTCGTTCGTTCGTTCTCGTTCGTACCTTTGGCGCGCTCTCTCGTTCGTACCTTTGGCGCGCTCCGTTCGTACCTTTGGCGCGCTCTCGTTCGTACCTTTGGCGCGCTCTCGTTCGTCTCGTTCGTACCTTTGCCGCGCCCTCGCTTTCGTACCTTTGGCGTGCTCTCGTTCGTCTCGTTCGTACCTTTGCCGCCTCTCTCGCTCGTACCTTTGGCGCGCCCCTCGTTCGTACCTTTGGCGCGCTCTCGTTCGTACCTTTGGCGCGCTCTCGTTCGTTCGTCTCGTTCGTACCTTTGGCGCGCTCTCGTTCGTTCCGTTCGTACCTTTGGCGCGCTCCGTTCGTCTCGTTCGTACCTTTGCCGCACTCTCGCTCGTACCTTTGGCGCGCTCTCGTTCGTACCTTTGGCGCGCTCTCGTTCGTACCTTTGGCGCGCTCTCGTTCGTCTCGTTCGTACCTTTGGCGCGCGCTTCTCGTTCGTCTCGTTCGTACCTTTGGCGCACTCTCTCGCTCATACCTTTGGCGCGCTCTCGTTCGTACCTTTGGCGCGCTCTCGTTCGTACCTTTGGCGCGCTCTCGTTCGTCTCGTTCGTACCTTTGGCGCGCTCTCGTTCGTCTCGTTCGTACCTTTGGCGCACTCTCGTTCATACTTTTTGCCGCGCTCTCGTTCGTACCTTTGGCGCGCTCTCGTTCGTACCTTTGGCGCGCTCTCGTTCGTACCTTTGGCGCGCTCTCGTTCGTACCTTTGGCGCGCTCTCGTTCGTACCTTTGGCGCGCCCTCGTTCGTACCTTTGGCGCGCTCTCGTTCGTACCTTTGGCGCGCTCTCGTTCGTACCTTTGGCGCGCTCTCGTTCGTACCTTTGGCGCGCCCTCGTTCGTACCTTTGGCGCGCCCTCGTTCGTACCTTTGGCGCGCCCTCGTTCGTACCTTTGGCGCGCTCTCGTTCGTACCTTTGGCGCGCTCTCGTTCGTCTCGTTCGTACCTTTGGCGCGCTCTCGTTCGTACCTTTGGCGCGCTCTCGTTCGTACCTTTGGCGCGCTCTCGTTCGTACCTTTGGCGCGCCCTCGTTCGTACCTTTGGCGCGCTCTCGTTCGTACCTTTGGCGCGCTCTCGTTCGTACCTTTGGCGTGCTCTCGTTCGTACCTTTGGCGTGCTCTCGTTCGTACCTTTGGCGTGCTCTCGTTCGTACCTTTGGCGTGCTCTCGTTCGTACCTTTGGCGCGCTCTCGTTCGTACCTTTGGCGCTCTCGTTCGTACCTTTGGCGCGCCCTCGTTCGTACCCTTTGGCGTGCTCTCGTTCGTACCTTTGGCGCGCTGCTCTCGTTCGTACCTTTGGCGTGCTCTCGTCGTTCGTACCTTTGGCGTGCTCTCGTTCGTACCTTTGGCGTGCTCTCGTTCGTACCTTTGGCGTGCTCTCGTTCGTACCTTTGGCGCGCTCTCTCTCTGTCTGATGATGCAGTCCAGGTTGTTGCTGATGTGCGTGTCTAGGCCGCGCGCTAAGTTCCAGGGTTTACAGATCCAGTGGTTGTCTTCACCTCTGGAGCAAAACAAAAAAGAAAAAATAAAGATAATTCAGATTAAAAACCTGAGACAGAAACGTTTAAACGGGTTTAAAACGTCTATGGGATGTTCATTGTTAACGCACAGCACATTTGGATCACAGTGTTATTCGTTGTTGGGAGAGATCTCTAGATTACTCAAACATCCAGGCAGGTTTTTGATGAGTGAACAGCGGTATAACCTGATATATCACATGCTAACAGTGCACCTCCTGCTCCTCTCTCCTCTTTCTCTCCTCCTATCGTTCTGTCCATCTTTATTGTCAGTTACAGCAAAACAGTCGGATTTAAGGCGGCGTCCAGCAACATCAAGTGAGTATTGTCCAGAACTCAGCCAATCAGGACGCAGAACACAAAGGTCTACAGTCCCTCAGCCAATCAGGACGCAGAACACAATGGTCTACAGTCCCTCAGCCAATCAGGACGCAGAACACAATGGTCTACAGTCCCTCAGCCAATCAGGACGCAGAACACAATGGTCTACAGTCCCTCAGCCAATCAGGACGCAGAACACAATAATCTACAGTGTGACATTTGGCCACAGATGCGGGAAACACAACGAAGCAAAGTATTTCTCTCTTCCTCCTCCTCCCCCTCGCTCACTCCTCTTTCTCTCCTGCTCCTCCGTCTCCTCTTTCTCTCCTCCTCCCTCTCCGTTTCTCTCCTCCTCCCTCTCCGTTTCTCTCCTCCATCTTTCTCATACCTTTTCTCTCTCTGTCTCCTCCCCTCCCTCTCTCTCCTCCTCTCTCTCCTCTTTCTCTGCTCCCTCTCTCGTACCTTTTCTCTCTCTCTGTCTCCTCCCTGTCTCTCTCCTCCGCCTCTCTTGTACCTTTTCTCCCCCTCTCTCTCCTCTCACCTCCTCCTCTTCTCTCTCATACCTTTTCTCCCTCTCTCCTCTCACCTCCTCCTCCTCTCTCTCGTACCTTTTCTCCCTCTCTCTCACCTCCTCCTCCTCCTCTTCTCTCTCGTACCTTTTCTCCCCCTCTCTCTCCTCCCCGCCTCTCTCCTCTCACCTCCTCCTCCTCTTCTCTCTCGTACCTTTTCTCCCTCTCTCCTCTCACCTCCTCCTCTCTCTCTCTCTCGTACCTTTTCTCCCTCTCCTCCCTGCCTCTCTCCTCCTCCTCTTCTCTCTCGTACCTTTTCTCCCTCTCTCCTCTCACCTCCTCCACCTCCTCTCACCTCCTCCTCCTCCTCCTCCTCCTCTTCTCTCTCGTACCTTTTCTCTCTGATGTTCATGTCTCGTTTGCTCTGCTCCGGTGAGACTCTACACTGTAAATGAATAAAAATAAAAGCACAAACTCAAACCCCTCGGAGTTTAAAGCGACTCGTACCTCTGGGCTCTGGTCTGGAAGCAGCGGACGAACTGCGGCAGCTCCGTCTGAAGGTTAAAGGTCAACGGGAGCCAATCAGATTTGACCCTCCGAGACACGGCAGCGAGACAGTCCTTCACCGTGAGGAGGCTCTCGCACGGGAACTGGTTCAGTATGACGCGAGGCCGCTGTTCACTCAGGGTCCTGCAGGGGGAGGGAGAGAGCATCAAAATCTGGTGTAGGGCTCCAACTACTGGCAGGAGGGGGAATTACCACAGGGAAAAAATGAATGCTGGCTAATAACGAGGTGTAAGCAGCACCATTTAAAGAGCTAATCTTATGTGTTTCTTTTATTGTTATTGGTCTGTAAACATGGTCTTGAGAACCTTTGCTTTGGCATTTCATGATTTAGAACTTAAAATAATGATTCCACAGCTGCAGTTCACCATCTACTGGCAGCACAGGGTATTACCACAGAGAATACAGTTAAATACAAACACGATTTGAGGTAAAAATGCTTAAAATAAATCTGGAGATGTGCTTAAAAACTGCACAGGGCTTCTGTCTGTGACGTCACAATCCTGGGAAATTTCAAACACATTTGGTCTCATATTTTTTCCTGTCAATGGGGCTTTTTTTTTTTTAGTATCGACAGCTGCTCAAATGAGGATCTAGCAGTTTTAATATCGATTAGAATCTGATCTTCCAAACTTCTGACAAACCTGCTCCCCTCCAGAAAAGTTACACAGTGCCTCTTTAACTCCTCATAACTGAGTCCGACCTGAAGTCCTTGATGTGGTTGTAGGCCCAGATGACGTCAGCCTCCTCCTGGTTCTCCGTCAGCTCAAACCGAGGGTGGGTCAGGTTATTACTGACCTGAGACAGCTCCGAGTACACCCTGAAACACACGAGTACATCCTGAAACACACGAGTACATCCTGAAACGCACGAGTACACCCTGAAAAGCACGAGTACACCCTGAAACGCACGAGTACACCCTGAAACGCACGAGTACACCCTGAAACGCACGAGTACACCCTGAAACGCACGAGTACACCCTGAAACGCACGAGTAAAACCCTGAAACGCACGAGTACACCCTGAAACACACGAGTACACCCTGAAACACACGAGTACACCCTGAAACACACGAGTACACCCTGAAACGCACGAGTAAACCCTGAAACGCACGAGTAAACCCTGAAACACACACGAGTACACCCCGAAAAACACCACGAGTACACCCCGAAACGCCACGAGTACACCCTGAAACGCACGAGTACACCCTGAAACGCACGAGTACACCCTGAAACGCACGAGTACACCCTGAAACGCACGAGTACACCCCGAAACACACGAGTACACCCCGAAACGCACGAGTACACCCTGAAAAGCACGAGTACACCCTGAAACGCACGAGTACACCCTGAAACGCACGAGTAAACCCTGAAACGCACGAGTACACCCTGAAACGCACGAGTGACACCCTGAAACACACGAGTACACCCTGAAACAAACACACGAGTACACCCTGAAACGCACGAGTAAACCCTGAAACGCGCACGAGTAAACCCTGAAACGCACGAGTACACCGTGAAACGCACGAGTACACCCTGAAACGCACGAGTACACCCTGAAAACGCACGAGTAGGCAACCCTGAAACGCACGAGTACACCCTGAAACAGCTCCGAGTGCACCCTGAAACACACGAGTACACCTGAAACGCACGAGTACATCCTGAAACGCACGAGTACAACACCCTGAAACGCACGAGTAAACCTGAAACGCACGAGTACAACACCCTGAAACAGCTCCGAGTGCACCCCTGAAACACACGAGTACACCTGAAACGCACGAGTACATCCTGAAACGCACGAGTACACCCTGAAACGCACGAGTACACCCTGAAACGCACGAGTACACCCTGAAACGCACGAGTACACCCTGAAACGCACGAGTACACCCTGAAACGCACGAGTAAACCCTGAAACGCACGAGTACCCTGAAACGAAACGCACGAGTAAAACCCCGAAACGCACGAGTACACCCTGAAACGCACGAGTAAACCCCTGAAACGCACGACGTACACCCTGAAACAGCTCCGAGTGCACCCTGAAACACACACGAGTACACCCTGAAACGCACGAGTACATCCTGAAACGCACGAGTACACCCTGAAACGCACGAGTACACCCTGAAACGCACGAGTACACCCTGAAACGCACGAGTGCACCCTGAAACGCACGAGTGCACCCTGAAACGCACGAGTACACCCTGAAACGCACGAGTAAACCCTGAAACGCACGAGTACACCCTGAAACGCACGAGTACACCCTGAAACGCACGAGTACACCCTGAACGCACGAGTAAACCCTGAAACACACGAGTACACCCTGAAACGCACGAGTACATCCTGAAACAGCTCCGAGTACACCCTGAAACGCACGAGTACACCCTGAAACACACGAGTACACCCTGAAACGCACGAGTACACCCTGAAACGCACGTGTACACCCTGAAACGCACGAGTACATCCTGAAACGCTCCGAGTACACCCTGAAACGCACGAGTGTCACCCTGAAACGCACGAGTGCACCCTGAAACGCACGAGTACACCCTGAAACGCACGAGTAAACCCTGAAACGCACGAGTACACCCTGAAACGCACGAGTACACCTTGAAACGCACGAGTACACCCTGAAACGCACGAGTACACCCTGAAACGCACGAGTACACCCCTGAAACGCACGAGTACACCCTGAAACGCACGAGTAAACCCTGAAACGCACGTGTACACCCCTGAAACGCACGAGTACATCCTGAAACAGCTCCGAGTGCACCCTGAAACGCACGAGTACAACCCTGAAACACACGAGTACACCCCTGAAACGCACGAGTAAACCCTGAAACGCACGAGTACACCCTGAAACGCACGAGTACACCCTGAAACGCACGAGTACACCCTGAAACGCACGAGTAAACCCTGAAACGCACGAGTACACACACCGTGAAACGCACGAGTACACCCCGAAACGCACGAGTACACCCCGAAACGCACGAGTACACCCCGAAACACACGAGTACACCCTGAAACGCACGAGTACACTCTGAAACACACGAGTAAAACCCTGAAACGCACGAGTACACCCTGAAACGCACGAGTACACCCTGAAACGCACGAGTACACCCTGAAACGCACGAGTACACCCTGAAACGCACAAGTACACGGCAAGTACTTTAAATACAACTCAAGGTTCTTTGAAATGCAGCTGTGAAGTGCCATAAAAAGCCCAGGATCATGTCGAGTGGGTTAAAGTGCGGTCTGCTCGCGGGAGGAGGTGGGTGAGGGGGAGACGTGCAGAGCCGGGGCTGCGGAGACATTTTTATACTGAAAAGAGTCAGAGGGGTCAGAGGTCAGGGGTCAGGGGTCAGGGTCAGAAAATAGTCCCGTGAGCTCGGTCTGACGCTGTTCCTCCCGTTAGACTCACAGCTGGTGTTTGTTTTAACACAACCTGAACATAAAGAGCAGTGAGCTGATCTGTGCTGTTAAATGTGCTGTTAAACATTACAGTCACAAACTAGCGAGCATTAGCATTAGCATTAGCATTAGCTGAACATTAGCTGAACATTAGCTCACATTTTTGTGTAAAACCAAAGGACCATGAGCTCGGGCTGACCACAGGCTCCTGAACATGTCTCTTTAAATACAGTTTGGACATTTTCCTTGACTTTCCAGATCTTAAAACGTGTGGATTGGGTCACCACGGTAACAGCTCAACATTCCACCATAGACATGCATGTATGAGTTGGCAGCAGCGTTCCCTGAGCTCTTACTTGAGAACTTTGTCCTGGGGAACGGTGAAGGGCTCCACCTCCACTGGAAGCTGCTCTTTGTTTCCTCGAGCGATCGCCTGAAAAACATAATTTCACAGCCCAGAGTTTCAGCTGAGTTTGGATAAAAATGATTGTGCTTGTGTCTCTATGGTTCTCACATACAACTTCAGAGGGAAAACGAGAAGAAACGACGAGAGCAGGGCTCGGCACCTTTAACCCCAAAGAGCCATTTGTGCCCAGTTTCCACGGAAAAAAAGCACTGGGAGCCGCACATACTTGTTAATGTTTAAAATGAAGATTAAACTGTAGATATTATTTGTTTTTTTAGTCTTACACTTTGTGTAAAGAACTACAGTGAGATTATGACAGAGTCACCGACTGAGGCCTTTTCCTCTCAGGATTTTGATAATATATCTACAAACTTATGTGTCATGAGGGACGGGACAAAGTTACATCGGAGAAGATGCGGTTGCAGATTATTTTACCGTTTTTGTGCAGCCCAGGAGCAAATATGTAATGGACCGGAACCGGGCCCCATCCCGGGCCCCATCCCGGGCCCCATCCCGGGCCCCATCCCGGGCCCCATCCCGGGATCCCCAGTTTCTCTTTATTGTCACATGTGCCTGGACTTATAAGATAAGCAGCACAGATGAAATCTCTGTCCTCTCCCTCCTCAGTGCAAACATTAAATGTGCCAAACAACAAAAAAAGAAATGTTCTGCTCGAGGTTCGGGTCGACGTACCGCCCGACTTAAACAGCACCGTTTGAACAGCACTTTGGTGAAATGAGACACGGCCGTAGAGCTGTGTGTGTGTGTGTGTGTGTGTGTGTGTGTGTGTGTGTGTGTGTGTGTGAGTGTGTGTGCGCGTGTGCATGTGCGTGTGTGTGTGTGCATGTGCGTGTGTGTGTGTATGTGTGTGTGTGTGTGTGTGAGGTGTGTGTGTGTGTGTGAGGTGTGTGTGTGTATGTGTGTGTGTGTGTGTGAGTGAGTGTGTGAGAGGTGTGTGTGTGAGGTGTGTGTGTGAGGTGTGTGTGCGTATGTGTGTGTGTGTGTGTGTGTGTGTGTGAGAGCTGTGTGTGTGTGTGTGAGGTGTGTGTGTGTGTGTGTGTGTGTGTGTGTGTGTGTGTGTGTGGTGTGTGTGTGTGTGTGTGTGTGTGTGTGTGTGTGTGTGTGTGTGTGTGTGGGTGAGGTGTGTGTGTGTGTGTGTGTGTGTGTGTGTGAGGTGTGTGTGAGCTGTTCTGTGAGTGTGACGCTTATTTTGAGCGACGAAGAATATGGAAATATAATTTGATTTTAATATTACAACATTACAATAAGTTTCCAATTTAAACTACAATTTAAAAAGAAGTGACACAAATAAAACAAACTTCAATTAAATCCTAAACCACGGAGCCGCAGTGTGAGGCTGAAAGAGCCGCATGTGGCTCCGGAGCCGCAGGTTTCCGACCCCTGGACTCGAACATGTTTAACAGATCTGAACAGAACATGTGTTTGGAGCAGACGCTGGACTCTGGAGGACCACACTGGACTATTTGTGACGTACCAGATAGTATTCGTCCGAGGGCTCTGTCGTTTCGCTGCTGACATCGTCGAGGTCGGCGGGTTTCCATGGCAACAGTCGACATTTCCTTATCAACGGGTTTGGCTCTCCGTAAGCGAAGTCCCTCGTCACCTCGTCTAAAAATGCAAAAACATGCCAGCGTCCCATGATCTCCTCCTGTGTGTTTGCAGAGTCCTTCTACATAAACAGTCTGTGGTTCACTCGTCTCCGTCTTACCGCCCTCGTCCAGGTCCTTCAGGGGCCAGAGGACGGAGTACGCGACCCGATCAGGGAGGCAGAAGAACGGGGCCAGTCCACAGGACGGAGAGTCCGAGTGCTGCACCTGAGACCCGAACTCATCCATGATGTACCACACGGGAACCTTCTCCTCTGCAGACTGAGAGGAGAGTGAGTCAGAGGGACACCGGGACCTGGTCCAGGCCTGGTCCAGTCCCTGGTCTAGTGCTGGTCCAGTCCCTGGTCTAGTGCTGGTCCAGTCCTGGTCCAGTCCTGGTCCAGTCCTGGTCCAGTCCCTGGTCCAGTCCCTGATCCAGTCCCTGGTCCAGTCCCTGGTCCAGTCCTGGTCCAGTCCTGGTCCAGTCCTGGTCCAGTCCTGATCCAGTCCTGGTCCAGGCCTGGTCCAGGCCTGATCCAGTCCTGATCCAGTCCTGATCCAGTCCTGGTCCAGGCCTGGTCCAGGCCTGATCCAGTCCTGATCCAGGCCCTGGTCCAGGCCTTGTCCAGGCCCTGGTCCAGTCCTGGTCCAGGCCTGATCCAGTCCTGATCCAGTCCCAGTCCAGTCCCTGGTCCAGTCCCTGGTCCAGTCCCTGGTCCAGGCCTGGTCCAGTCCCGGTCCAGTCCTGGTCCAGTCCTGGTCCAGTCCCTGGTCCAGTCCCTGGTCCAGTCCCTGATCCAGTCCTGGTCCAGTCCCGGTCCAGTCCCGGTCCAGTCCTGGTCTTGTTTTGTCTAAAAGTGGGAGCACACGGAGGATGTGGAGCTGCTGGGAGAGAGTCTGGCTGTTCTGACTTTTCCAGTCCACTGCTTTCTGAGAATTGTTTAGGAACTAGTTAGTGCCAAAATGTCGGGGTGACCTGACATAGAATGCTTTTATATAACTAGGGATATATGTTAAAAGGACTTCGCCTGGTCCTGGGTCCGTACCTCCTTTTTGCCTTTCTGCGTCCGTGTCCTTCGGGCCCTTGCTCTCTCTTTGTCCACATCTCTCCCCCGCTGGCGTCTACTGTCTATTACTTTAATCTACTGTCACCTTATAATTTGTACCTGAATAAACGTCACCTAAACACCGGCCTCTGTGGTTCTTGACCAAACAACCACATAACTCTGTAGGAAAGTGACACGAGCTTATTTTGGTTTATTTTGAGGAGTCGACACTGGCACCTGTTTCTCCAGAGACATGACACAGCTCTTCACAAGACGCCTCGTAATACATCTTTACAGTGACAACGAGCATCTTTTTAGGGACACATTCTACCCCGGTGCAGTGATAACAGTCGAGAGCTGTGTAAAACGAGTTAAGGCCTTAATACGACCTGCCTCCTACAGATAGTACTTTTCTATAGACTTTTCTCTGGTTCTAAGTACTGAAAAAAAACACGACACATGAGCTGCTGCCTGTAACTTCATTCATCTGATCAGATAAACGTCTTTCAACTCTACCTGGTCTGTGAGCTCCTCCTTCATGATTACAGCCCAGTCCCGGCTCAGTCCCGGTTCAGTTCTGCTCCAGTCCTGGCTCAATCCTAGTCCAGTCCCGGTCCAGTCCCCGGTCCAGTCCCGGTCCAGTCCCCGGTCCAGTCCCGGTCCAGTCCCGGTCCAGTCCCCGGTCCAGTCCCCGGCCCAGTCCCCGGCCCAGTCCCCGGCCCAGTCCCGGTCCAGTCCCGGTCCAGTCCCGGTCCAGTCCCAGCTCAGTCCCGGTCCAGTCCCCGGTCCGGTCCAGTCCCGGTCCAGTCACTGGTCCAGTCCCTGGTCCAGTCCCTGGTCCAGTCCCGGTCCAGTCCCAGCTCAGTCCCGGTCCAGTCCCTGGTCCAGTCCCAGTCCAGTCCCAGTTCAGTTCTGCTCCAGTCCTGGCTCAATCCTAGTCCAGTCCCGGTCCAGTCCCCGGTCCAGTCCCGGTTCAGTTCGGTCCAGTCCTGGCTCAATCCTAGTCCAGTCCCGGTCCAGTCCCCGGTCCAGTCCCGGTCCAGTCCCGGTCCAGTCCCCGGTCCAGTCCCGGCCCAGTCCCCGGCCCAGTCCCCGCCCAGTCCCCGGCCCAGTCCCCCCGGCCCAGTCCCGGTCCAGTCCCGGTTCAGTTCTGCTCCAGTCCTGGCTCAATCCTAGTCCAGTCCCGGTCCAGTCCCCGGTCCAGTCCCGGTTCAGTTCTGCTCCAGTCCTGGCTCAATCCTAGTCCAGTCCCGGTCCAGTCCCCGGTCCAGTCCCGGTCCAGTCCCCGGTCCAGTCCCGCCCAGTCCCGGTCCCAGTCCCCGGTCCGGTCCAGTCCCGGTCCAGTCTCTGGTCCAGTCACTGGTCCAGTCCCTGGTCCCAGTCCCGGTCCAGTCCAGTCCCTGGTCCAGTCCCAGTCCAGTCCCAGTTCAGTTCTGCTCCAGTCCTGGCTCAATCCTAGTCCAGTCCCCGGTCCAGTCCCCGGTCCAGTCCCGGTTCAGTTCTGCTCCAGTCCTGGCTCAATCCTAGTCCAGTCCCCCGGTCCAGTCCCCGGTCCAGTCCCGGTCCAGTCCCGGTCCAGTCCCGGTCCAGTCCCGGTCCAGTCCGGCCCAGTCCCCGGCCCAGTCCCCGGCCCCCGTCCCCGGCCCAGTCCCCGGCCCAGTCCCGTCCAGTCCCGGTCCAGTCCCAGCTCAGTCCCGGTCCAGTCCCCCCGTCCGGTCCAGTCCCGGTCCAGTCCCTCTGGTCCAGTCACTGGTCCAGTCCCTGGTCCAGTCCCGGTCCAGTCCCAGCTCCAGTCCCGGTCCAGTCCCCGGTCCAGTCCCCGTCCCAGTCCCCGTCCAGTCCCCGGTCCAGTCCCGGTCCAGTCCCCAGCTCAGTCCCGGTCCAGTCCCCGGTCCGGTCCAGTCCCGGTCCAGTCCTCTGGTCCAGTCCCGTCCGGTCCCTGGTCCAGTCCCAGTCCAGTCCCAGTTCAGTTCTGCTCCAGTCCTGGCTCAATCCTAGTCCAGTCCCGGTCCAGTCCAGTCCCGGTCCAGTCCCGGTCCAGTCCCGGTCCAGTCCCCGGTCCAGTCCCGGCCCAGTCCCCGTCCCAGTCCCCGGCCCAGTCCCCGGCCCAGTCCCCGGCCCAGTCCCGGTCCAGTCCCGGTTCAGTTCTGCTCCAGTCCTGGCTCAATCCTAGTCCAGTCCCCGGTCCAGTCCCCGGTCCAGTCCCGGTTCAGTTCTGCTCCAGTCCTGGCTCAATCCTAGTCCAGTCCCGGTCCAGTCCCCGTCCAGTCCCGGTCCAGTCCCCGGTCCAGTCCCGGCCCAGTCCCGGTCCAGTCCCCGGTCCGGTCCAGTCCCGGTCCAGTCTCTGGTCCAGTCACTGGTCCAGTCCCTGGTCCAGTCCCGGTCCAGTCCCTGGTCCAGTCCCAGTCCAGTCCCAGTTCAGTTCTGCTCCAGTCCTGGCTCAATCCTAGTCCAGTCCCGGTCCAGTCCCCGGTCCAGTCCCGGTTCAGTTCTGCTCCAGTCCTGGCTCAATCCTAGTCCAGTCCCGGTCCAGTCCCCGGTCCAGTCCCGGTCCAGTCCCCGGTCCAGTCCCCGGTTCCCAGTCCCGGTCCAGTCCCGGCCCAGTCCCCGGCCCAGTCCCCGGCCCAGTCCCCGGCCCAGTCCCGGTCCAGTCCCGGTCCAGTCCCGGTCCAGTCCCGGTCCAGTCCCAGCTCAGTCCCGGTCCAGTCCCCGGTCCGGTCCAGTCCCGGTCCAGTCTCTGGTCCAGTCACTGGTCCAGTCACTGGTCCAGTCCCTGGTCCAGTCCCGGTCCAGTCCCAGCTCAGTCCCGGTCCAGTCCCCGGTCCAGTCCCCGGTCCAGTCCCCGGTCCAGTCCCCGGTCCAGTCCCCGGTCCAGTCCCAGCTCAGTCCCGGTCCAGTCCCCGGTCCGGTCCAGTCCCGGTCCAGTCTCTGGTCCAGTCCGGTCCGGGTCCCTGGTCCAGTCCCAGTCCAGTCCCAGTTCAGTTCTGCTCCAGTCCTGGCTCAATCCTAGTCCAGTCCCGGTCCAGTCCCCGGTCCAGTCCCCGGTCCGGTCCTCACCCCGTGTGCCAGTTGGTAGGTCTGGTTGTACTTCCACATCTCCTCCAGGACTTGCTCCACAGACTCTGGATCAGGGACCTCTCCGTGGAAGTCCAGCCCCATGAGAGCTGCCATCCTGGGCATGAGGCCGGGCACCTCCTGGAGCTGCTGCCGGGCGTAGGGCATCCGGTACGTCCAGGCATGGTCCACCAGGAACACACTGAGCACGAGCAGAGTTTAGACGAGGGTTTAGAGCCAGTCCCCGGGACAGAACCCCGTGTGTCAGATGCCCTCCCATCCTCCCATGCCCTCCATATTTACATGACATTTGATTAAAACTAGGAAAAACTAAGTGATTTCTGACTAAATCTTGAATAGAACTAAACCTACATTTTCTCGGAACAATGTCTCAGATTGTGCAGAGTGTTTTTCTCCCACAGCGACTCCTGATTTAGATTTACACTGGGGCCTCACATGGTTTAAGGAGGAACCGCTGCGTTAAGAACTTTCAGTGATTTGTGCCACGACGTCATGAAAGAAATTTTACTTTAAACACAAGAAACTTTAGTCCAGGCTGAAGAATTCAACCTCACGAGGGCCAAAGGAGAGACTCACAGAAACACACTGGAGTCGTGTTTGTTTCATTCACATGTTTGAGTCACACTTTATTATTCGTCTGTAACATCTGCAAAGCTCAAAACGCGACGTTCCACCTTGTGATGTCATCAAGTGGTAGTTTTCAAGTGAACAGCTCCTTTTACCTTTAGTTCAGTCGTAGATTTGACAATTCCAGGAGTGAAATGATCCACATGATTCTAGTGGAGGTGTGTGGAGTTTAAAGGTAATGTAATGTTCACTCTTATTATAATCACTATAATGTAACCTTTAATATGATTTATGCACTCATATCTGTTTTTGAGTCTTGCAGAAAAAGTCCTGTGAAAGTTGCAGGAACGAACTTTCAAACTTTATAACGGAAAACATCTTGGGAGGATGTTTGCGCAAAAAAGGAAGTGCAACTAAGAAGTGACCGAAAGAAAAGCAGAAGCAGAATATATTTTGATTTTGAACTATATAATATGTGTTTTCACGCTGTTTGCTAAATTCCCCCTCCCCTTTAAGAGTGAGCAGTGTGTCTGTAACTCGGGTTCTTAACTCTGATAAAAGGAGGGTGAAGGAGGTGGTGGAGACTTCAGGGAGGTGCAGAACTGAAGGTTGAGATGCAATAATCTCTTTGTTTTCTCTTCTCTTTGAACTTAGTAGGTTAAAGGGTGAAACTATCAAGACACATTCATGGACCTTAGAATCTAAATCTTCAGTCATTTTGTTGAACATTGTGTTAATTAAATAATATGTCATGGATTATTGTTAAAAATATAAACAGTGATAAGTTCAAATAAGTTAAAGATAAAAAGGGATAAAGACATTAATTCATTTTATGTAAGATTTGTATTAAAAGAAAAGTATTTACAGTTTATATTGTTATGTGTAAATGTGAATTTATATGTTATGTATGTAGCAGCATTTTTGTTTTTTTTTGTTTGTGTGTGAATCTCAAACTATTAGGGATATTAGTTTTATCATATTTTTCATTTTGACTTTTTCATAAACTTTGTATAAATGTTTTTATTAGGGTTCCACGTTGTACTCGATGCTCAGGGGCTGTAATTAGTGTGGCCCAGTGGCCCATGTGGCCCAGTGGCCCATGTGGCCCAGTGGCCCATGTGGCCCAGTGGCCCATGTGGCCCTGTCAGAGCAGAGGACTGTGCTGAGCTCCACCGTCTCCCTGAAGAGCTGAGTTAGCACTTTAGCACAGTTTCATAGTTTTTAGCATTGTTCTATAATATAAAGTTTGGAATTGTAAAGTTAATATTTTTTTGGTTTATAAAAACGTTTTTATGCTAATGCTGGATTTTATTTGTGTTTGTGGGGAGACCAACTTTTTGTGTGTGACTCATTTGTGCCTCTGCCGTTGTTTTTAAAGGGGAACATTAAACTTGATTGAAAATAACCCCCGTCTCTGGCCATTCTACACCTGCACATGGAGGATGTTACTTGGATTGTGATGAAATGTGCATAAGAGGAAGAGTCAATCCTCCGTCTGAAGTAAAGCAGCTCATGACTCTGTTCTTCTAACAGGCCGACCTCAGCGAGGCACACTGCCTCTGAACCACTGGTCACAGGAGCAACACTTTGAACTTATCATGTAATAAACTTAATGCTTGAAGTGTGTAACTGATCAGAAAAACAACTGAACTGGAACTGAAGTGGGAGCGTGAGTGAAAGGTTAAAAGCTGCATAAACTGAACGAACAAACAGGAAATGTTTGTGTGGAAAGACACTGAGCTGCTACTAAGATAATGCTGAGTTTAATCATGTGTCTAAATAAAGTATCTTCAGTCTCAGTCTATATCATGTGACCACGTCATGAGATAAATAAAAGACGGTGAGAAAAGAGGAGCTGGAGAAGGCATCAGGAGACGGAGCTCGGTCCTCTCTGATCAGAGCAGGAAAAAGTCTGACACTTGTCTTGAGTCTTTTTGGGTTAACAGTGCGTCGAGGACAGAGTTTTCTTCACATAAACATAAAAAAATCTACAGCAGTGGGGGGCGCTCCACAGAGACACCAACACCTGTGAAAATGACCTTAAAGTAGTGATGGGCGGAGCCTCGTGAAGCACTGACACCTCAGTCACAATATTATCTCAAATGGCTGGACGTGTCTGAGGAGAAACACTGACCTCTAGTGGACAAAGTGACCCCGAACCATGGATCACTTTTTTCCACCTGTAGATGCCATCGAAAACGAGACAAATGCCAAAAGTCGCCAAAATCACCACTAACGTCACACAAGGCTCCTCACTACCAACATTTTTAAGAACTATTGGTGCATCTTTTATACTGTAGTAGTTTAGGTGCAGTAACTTTTCTGGTGGAGGATGTTACTTGTTTTTCTGTTTTGGTTTTGCCTGGAATGTTCCACAGTGACTTTATCTCCATGGAGACCGTCAGGGGAACAGGTCCCGTGCCCCTCGTCCTCTCCTCCTAAACGACCACCACAGACCTCACCTGTCTGGGTCGTCCCTCCGCAGCCCGCTCTCCCGCGTCACCACGACTTTGACCCGATGATGCGAGGGGGCGTGTCCTCTTCGGAGTCCTCCTGAATCTGCACGATCCCAAACACCTCTCCAGCGTCGAAAACCTGGAGCACAAAACAAGAAGAGCGCTCAGAACCAGACCCGCTACCTGCCGCGTTACAAACAGGAAGTGATCACGAGCTTCCGACGCCATCGACTCTTTTTGGTCTTAAAAAGTTCAGATGGAAGGATGAGTTTTGTGATGTCATGAAGTGGTAGTTTTCATGTGAACTCCTCCTTTTTACTTTTACCTTTAGCTCAGTCGAGATAAGTGGCAACTCCAGGTGTGAAATGATCCAGATGATTCTAGTGAAGGTGGAGTTTCAAAACACAGTGGAGCACTTCCTGTATCACCACATGATGACATCACAAGGTGGAACAGAGTGTTTTTCAGTTTGAGAGAAGAACTCACATGTTTAAAACACACAAACACAAGTTTATTTGTGTGTTAAAACATGTGAATGAAAAAAAAAAAAACACAGCTCCCAGGTGTTTGAGACGAGGAAACGACATTAGAGCAGATCAGAAAATAGTGTAATATGGAGCAAACTTGGCTCGTGTTATTCAGACTCCTCTGGCTCCTCCTGGCTGCTCCTGACTCATTCTGGCTCCTGTTTATCTGGCTCCTCTGCCTCCTCCTGCCTCCCCTGTCTCCTCTGGCTCCTCCTGGCTCCTCCTGGCTCCTCCTGGCTCCTCCTGGCTCCCCTGGCTCCTCCTGGCTCCCCTGGCTCCTCCTGGCTCCTCCTGCCTCCTCCTGCCTCCTCTGCCTCCTCTCTGCCTCCTCCTCCTCCTCCTCCTCCTCCTCCTGCCTCCTCCTGCTCCTCCTGTCTCCTCCTGTCTCCTCCTGCCTCCTCTGCCTCCTCTTGCCTCCTCCTGCCTCCTCCTGCCTCCTCCTGGCTCCTCCTGGCTCCCCTGGCTCCCCTGCCTCCTCTGTCTCCTCTGCCTCCTCCTGTCTCCTCTTGCCTCCTCCTGCCTCCTCTTGCCTCCTCCTGCCTCCTCCTGCCTCCTCTGCCTCCTCCTGCCTCCTCCTGTTCCTCCTGTCTCCTCCTGCCTCCTCCTGTCTCCTCTGCCTCCTCTGCCTCCTCTGCCTCCTCCTGCCTCCTCCTGCCTCCTCCTGCCTCCTCCTGGCTCCTCCTGGCTCCCCTGGCTCCCCTGCCTCCTCTGTCTCCTCTGCCTCCTCCTGTCTCCTCTTGCCTCCTCCTGCCTCCTCTTGCTCCTCCTCCTGCCTCCTCCTGCCTCCTCCTGCCTTCTCCTGTCTCCTCCTGCCTCCTCCTGCCTCCTCTGGCTCTCCTCACTCACCTCGTTGCGGATCTTGTCCCGCAGACTCCTCCAGTGGACCCGGGGGAGCCCCGCCGCCTGCAGCGCGGCCGAGTGAAGAGCCTCAAACTCGGCGTAGTCGTCGGGCTGCTCCCGGTGCCCGCTGTCCCCGTTCACCTCCGCGGGGCTCTCGGGCGGCAGAGGGTTTGTTGTTGACATGTTTCACACCGGCGAGACTCACGTGGACCCAACCCGGAAGTGAGCGCAGGAGCGGTGCATTGTGGGTGGGTTTATTTAAAGGGACAGACTCACAAAAACACGAAGTGAAACAGCAAAAAGTCTTTAAAACAACCGGCCTCCTCAAACAAGAATGACTTTAAGAGGGATTATTTTACTTCTGTGTGTGACCGAGCTGAACAAGGACAGCAAGTCACATTAGCATCTAAAAGTTAGCTTCTGTCACATGTGTAACAGTCCCATTAATAACTCAGACCTTCTGCAAAATATTACCTCATAAATGTTCCAAATGACATAATTAACGTGTAAACTCAGGCAGTAATCATATAATAACTAATTAAACAGAAATACACATTTTAACAAAAGTAAAGTATCACCTGGTCACGTGCTCACGGCGCCAGGGGGAGTTACAGACGGTCTCCACAAGAGGGCGCTGCTCCATTAAAATACATGAGCCCAAATAAAAGTCATGACGAGGAAATAAACAATTTAATCTGTTACATGTGGAGCATTAACTGTCAACACAAAACATATTTAAACCAGGTCTAAACCAGGACTAAACCAGGTCTAAAACAGAACTAAACCAGGTCTAAACCAGGACTAAACAAGAACTAAACCAGGACTAAACCAGGTCTAAACCAGGACTACACCAGGTCTAAACCAGGACTAAACCAGGACTAAACCAGGTCTAAACCAGGACTAAACCAGGACTAAACAAGGACTAAACCAGGACTAAACCAGGACTAAACAAGGACTAAACCGGGACTAAACCGGGACTAAACCGGGACTAAACCGGGACTAAACCAAGTCTGGTCTGAAGTTCGCTCTGTATTCGCTAAAGTTTCTTGAGCTCCAGGAAATACTACAGTAAAGAGAAGAAGTTGAGAGGAGAACATCTTGGCTGATTTTGAAGCTGCTGGAGCTGTTACCTCTGACCTGCTCAGACAAACTAGGAGCAGCCATCGGAGAAAATTAAATCTCAAGACAAATAAACAAATGAAAACTAAGGCAGAAGCAGAAATAAACACACTGAAGGAACTGGAGACAAGTCTGAACAATGTGAAGAATCAAGTGTTTGTGCTGCTCATGTTTGAGAGAATCAAAGCAAGAAAAACAAACGAGCTCCGCTACTTCCGGGTTCAGACTGGCACGAGCTGTACTTCCGGTCACATGACTACAGTGACGAGTTAAGGTAAAAACTAACTTATAAATAAATAAATAAATACATTAATTCATGAATTCATGAAAAAACAAATAAAAAAAAAAAAACGTGAGGAGATGTATACATTTGAGGGGTCCGGGGAGTTTGCACTATTTAATCTGATAAATTAATTATAACAAAATGAAACTTAGCATAATGTTCACGTGTTTTTTTAGTTTGGCATAAAGTGTGTGTTGCGTCATTACGCTGGGGGCGGGGCTGTTTGCGTCAGTTGCGTGCCTCCGCACAGTGGACCCTTCGCCTGTTTCCACAGAGAAAGTTGCGTAGATAAAGTTGAATAAAAGTCTTCAGGATGAAGTTGTACCTGAGCTTCGTGGTCCTCGTGGCTTTGTTCTGCGCTGTGGACGCGGATATGCGCAGTAAGTCTCTTTTATCACGATACTTCAGGGACAGGAGTGACCCTCCGAAAGTGAAAGTAACAACTCACCGCTGAGGCACTTTATATTCAGCCAGAGTCTGAAGTGTCTGTGACATTCTTCTGTTTAAATATTAAGACTACAAATACAACAACAACTACTACTACTACTACTACTACTACTACTACTGCTGCTGCACTACTACTACGATTACTACAACAACAACAACTACTACTACTACTACTACCACAACTACTATTACTACTACTGCAACTACTACTACGACTGCTACTACTATTACTACTACTACTACTACTCCAGGTCTAAACCAGGACTAAATCAGGACTGAATCAGGTCTAAACCAGGACTGAATCAGGACTAAACCAGGACTGAATCAGGACTAAACCAGGTCTAAACCAGGACTGAATCAGGACTAAACCAGGACTGAATCAGGACTAAACCAGGACTAAACCAGGACTAAACCAGGACTGAATCAGGACTAAACCAGGACTAAACCAGGACTGAATCAGGACTAAACCAGGACTGAATCAGGACTAAACCAGGTCTAAACCAGGTCTAAACCAGGACTGAATCAGGACTAAACCAGGACTGAATCAGGACTAAACCAGGACTGAACCAGGACTAAACCAGGACTGAATCAGGACTAAACCAGGACTGAATCAGGACTAAACCAGGTCTAAACCAGGACTGAATCAGGACTAAACCAGGACTGAATCAGGACTAAACCAGGACTAAACCAGGTCTAAACCAGGACTGAATCAGGTCTAAACCAGGACTGAATCAGGACTAAACCAGGACTGAATCAGGACTAAACCAGGTCTAAACCAGGACTGAATCAGGACTAAACCAGGACTAAACCAGGACTAAACCAGGACTGAATCAGGACTAAACCAGGTCTAAACCAGGACTGAATCAGGACTAAACCAGGACTGAATCAGGACTAAACCAGGACTAAACCAGGACTAAACCAGGACTGAATCAGGACTAAACCAGGACTAAACCAGGACTAAACCAGGACTGAATCAGGACTAAACCAGGTCTAACCAGGACTGAATCAGGACTAAACCAGGACTGAATCAGGACTAAACCAGGACTAAACCAGGACTGAATCAGGACTAAACCAGGACTAAACCAGGTCTAAACCAGGACTGAATCAGGTCTAAACCAGGACTGAATCAGGTCTAAACCAAGACTGAATCAGCACTAAACCAGGACTGAATCAGGACTAAACCAGGTCTAAACCAGGACTGAATCAGGACTAAACCAGGACTAAACCAGGACTGAATCAGAACTAAACCAGGACTGAATCAGGACTAAACCAGGTCTAAACCAGGACTGAATCAGGACTAAACCAGGACTGAATCAGGACTAAACCAGGACTAAACCAGGACTAAACCAGGACTGAATCAGGACTAAACCAGGACTAAACCAGGACTGAATCAGGACTAAACCAGGACTGAATCAGGACTAAACCAGGACTAAACCAGGACTGAATCAGGACTAAACCAGGACTGAATCAGGACTAAACCAGGACTAAACCAGGACTGAATCAGGACTAAACCAGGACTGAATCAGGACTGAATCAGGACTAAACCAGGACTGAATCAGGTCTAACCAGGTCTAAACCAGGACTGAATCAGGACTAAACCAGGACTAAACCAGGACTGAATCAGGACTAAACCAGGACTAAACCAGGTCTAAACCAGGACTGAATCAGGTCTAAACCAGGACTGAATCAGGTCTAAACCAAGACTGAATCAGGACTAAACCAGGACTGAATCAGGACTAAACCAGGACTGAATCAGGACTAAACCAGGACTAAACCAGGACTGAATCAGAACTAAACCCAGACTGAATCAGGACTAAACCAGGTCTAAACCAGGACTGAATCAGGACTAAACCAGGACTGAATCAGGACTAAACCAGGACTAAACCAGGACTAAACCAGGACTGAATCAGGACTAAACCAGGACTAAACCAGGACTGAATCAGGACCAAACCAGGACTGAATCAGGACTAAACCAGGACTAAACCAGGACTGAATCAGGACTAAACCAGGACTGAATCAGGACTAAACCAGGACTAAACCAGGACTGAATCAGGACTAAACCAGGACTGAATCAGGACTGAATCAGGACTAAACCAGGACTGAATCAGGTCTAAACCAGGTCTAAACCAGGACTGAATCAGGACTAAACCAGGACTAAACCAGGACTGAATCAGGACTGAATCAGGACTAAACCAGGACTGAATCAGGACTGAATCAGGACTAAACCAGGACTAAACCTGGACTGAATCAGGACTAAACCAGGACTAAACCAGGACTGAACCAGGACTGAATCAAGACTGAATCAAGACTGAATCAGGACTGAATCAGGACTGAATCAGGACTAAACCAGGACTGAATCAGGTCTAAACCAGGTCTAAACCAGGACTGAATCAGGACTAAACCAGGACTAAACCAGGACTAAACCAGGACTGAATCAGGACTAAACCAGGACTAAACCTGGACTGAATCAGGACTAAACCAGGACTTAAACCAGGACTGAACCAGGACTGAATCAAGACTGAATCAAGACTGAATCAGGACTGAATCAGGACTAAACCAGGACTGAATCAGGACTAAACCAGGACTAAACCAGGACTGAATCAGGACTAAACCAGGACTAAACCAGGTCTAAACCAGGACTGAATCAGGTCTAAACCAGGACTGAATCAGGTCTAAACCAAGGCAAGGCAAGGCAAGGCAAGTTTATTTGTATAGCACAATTCGTACACAAGGTAATTCAAAGTGCTTTACAGAATAAGAAAAAACATTAAAATCACACAAATCAAACATGAATAATCACACATTAAAACATTAAAACAAAAGAGTGCAGAATAAAAATAAAACCCTCTCAGTCATATGCACAGATAAACAGAACCGTTTTGAGCCTGGATTTAAACATTGTCAAAGTAGAGGCCTGTCTCACATCTTCAGGAAGACTGTTCCAGGTTTTAGCTGCATAAAAACTGAAACGCTGATTCCCCATGTTTAGTCCTGACTCTGGGCACCAGCAGGAGGCCGGTCCCTGAAGTCCTCAGAGTGTGAGATGGTTCATATGGCACTAACATGTCAGAGATGTACTTTGGACCTAAGCCATGAATAGACTTGTACACAAGCAGAGCTGCTTTAAAGTCTATTCTTTGAGCTACAGGAAGCCAGTGCAGAGACCTGAGCACAGGACTTATGTGCTCGTACTTCCTGGTTCTGGTCAGGACCCGAGCAGCAGCGTTCTGGATGTACTGCAGCTGTTTTAAGGCCCGTTTGGAGAGGCCAGTGAGCAGGCCGTTACAGTAGTCTAACCTACTGGAGACAAATGCATGGATAAGTCTCTCTAAGTCTGGTTTTGACAGTATACCTTTGATTTTTGCAATGTTTTTTAGATGGTAAAAAGCTGCAGATGTTATTGATTTGATGTGGCTGTTAAAGTTCAAGTCTGAGTCCATTATTACCCCTAAATTCTAGCCCGATTTGAAGGTTTTAGAGAAAGAGACTGGAGGTGACTGCTGACACTTTCTCTATGTTTGTGTGGGCCGAAGACTATGACTTCAGTCTTGTCTGAGTTTAGCTGAAGAAAGTTGTTTTCCATCCACTCACTGATCTGTTGGATGCAGTGGCAGAGTGAATCCACTGGTCCATATTCACCTGCTGCCAGTGTGACATAGATCTGAGTGTCATCTGCATAGTTGTGGTAAGACACATTGTTGCTGCGTATTAACTGACCTCTAGCGGCAGCATGTACAGATTGAACAGCAGGGTCCCAAAATTGACCCCTGGGGCACTCCACAGCTCAGGGACATTTTATCTGAGACACATTTTTCCAATTTCAACAAAGAACTCCCTGTTTTCTAGATAGGACTTGAACCAGTTTAGTGCTGTACCAGAGATGCCCACCCAGTCCTCTAGTCTCTGTAAGAGGATTCCATGATCCACAGTGTCAAAAGCAGCACTCAGATCTAACAGGATCAAGACTGAGACTTTGCCTGCATCAGTGTTTCAGGCGGATGTCATTTGTCACCTTGATAAGAGCAGTCTCTCAGTGCTGTGGTGGGGTCTAAAACCCGACTGGAAAGTATCGAAAGAGTTGTTAATTTGGAGGAAGTTAATAAGCTGTTGGTAAACAACTTTTTCAAGGACTTTGCCTAAAAACGGCAGATTAGAGATTGGTCGGTAATTGTTCAATATTGTGGCATCAAGACTGCTCTTCTTTAGGAGAGGCTTTGATAACTGCAGTTTTCAAAGCTCTTGGGAATGTTCCAGATTGAAGTGACATATTAACTATGCAAGCGACTGGTGACAGCAAACTGTTGAGCACAGACTTTAGAAATTTAGTGGGGTAACACATCGAGGCAGCATGTAGATGAACTCAGACTGGTGACGATCTCTTGGACAGTTTTGTCAGTTACAGGTGCAAAGTGAGTCAGCTCCAAGTGTCTAGGTGGCTGCAGGGATGTTATTTGCTTTGTGGGATTGATGGCATTTTTAATGGCCTGAACCTTGTCATTAAAGAATACTGCAAACTCATTGCACTTAGATGTGGAAATTAGTTCTAATGGCAGCGGAGCTGGAGGGTTTGTTAAATCTGTTTACTGTTGCAAACAGGACACGAGAGTTGTTACTGCAACTTCCAATAATGTCAGAGAAATATCTCTGCCTTGTTCTACATAAAGTGTGGTTGTACATATGCATCTTTTTTCTCTGTAAATCTCATAATGAACCTGGAGCTTTGACTTGCGCCATTCCCGCTCGGCCCTCCGGCACTCCCTTTTCTGTGCCCTGACCGAGTCATCATTCCTCCATGGCGCTTTCTGCTTATCTTTAACCATTTTTACCTTCATCGGGGCAATGGTGTCCAGAACATTCAAAACACTCGACGTCACAGAGTTCAGCAAATCATCAACATTAGAACATAAGGCATTTCAAAGTGAATCATTTCCATGAACAGTGCACCTGTTCCATCATTTATGTGTCTCCTTCGAACAACTGCAGGACCAGCCGCTGGTTTGGGAATAACAGACAGGTCAAAAAAGACACAGAAATGATCAGACAGAGCAACATCCACCACGCTGACATTTGATATATTTACTCCTTTTGTGATGAGCAGGTCCAGAGTGTGTCCTCTGTTGTGGGTGGGCTCGCTGACATGCTGAGTCAGACCAAAGGTTTCAAGGACAGAGCAGAGCTCTTTAGCATTTCTATCAAACATATTATCCACATGTACATTAAAATCACCTGTAATGACTAAACCATCAAAGTCTGTGCATATGACTGAAAGCATCTCAGTAAAATCATCAATAAAACTTAGACAGTGCTGAGGAGGTTTGTATATGACTAAGTAGACTATGGAGGGTGTTTGTTTTAATTCCATTTTAAAGAAATATACTCAAAGATGAAAAATACCCCAAATGACAATCTATGAGTAATTAAGTTATCTCTGAAAAATGCACACACCCCTCCACCCTTTTTTGTTTACTCGTGTTTCAGATTCAAATTTGAAGTTGGGTGGAGTTGATTCCACTAGAATTGCATTTACCTGTGTTTTTGTCAAGCCATGTTTCGGTTAAAAACATAAAGTCAAGATTAAAAGAAGAAATAAAATCATTAATTAAAAATGACTTGTTACATAAAGATCTGACATTGAGCACAGCAAGTTTCAGATTAGTTTCAGTAGGGCTGGATGTTATCTTCTTACAGGGAATGAGAACTAAATTTCTCTGATTGGACAGTCTAACTGTCCTTCTGTTAATCAGTCTACGTGGTGTGACTGCAGATATAGCTCCATCACAGGGCCTCAGCATGATATTATCTTTATCATGACTGAAAGTCCTGGAACAGCAGAGGCCCTGTGTTCCAAGCTAGCTCTTGGTGATAAAAGCTCTGGGGGAGGGCAGGGAGGGGTGAGCAGGAGGAAGTTTGGGTGAGGGACCAGGTGGGGGCCGAGAAGGCCGAGGAGGTGGAGCAGGGGGGAGTTTGGGTGAGGAACCAGGTGAAAGACGAGGGGGGATAGGTGGGTACAGGAAGAGTTCATAACTCTTGACTGCACTATATTGGGAGTGAGGGGAGTGAGGGGAGTCATCTTAATTCCTGATCTGATGAGGCTTTCTAGATGGTTGGGAAGGGCCATGGGTGAAGGTGGGGAGGAAAAGGAGAGTGAGGAGTCCCTAGAGGGAGTAGATGTAGCAAAGGGGACCCAGGGCTGGTCTGTGGGCAGAGGAGGTGATGTGGGTGCTGCTGGGACTGAAACCTCTGTTGGGGCTGTCACAGACAGGTTCAAGGCCTGTGACGAGGGGCCTGGGGGAAGTGACGCTGGAGATGGATCTTTCACTTGGGAGGGTGGTGCTGCTGCTGACTTGTTCTCTAGGGGAGGTGGTGGTGCTGCTGAATCCCTCGCTGGGGGAGATGGTCGTGGAGCTGGTGATGACTCCTTCGCTGGGGGAGGTGGTTGTGCTGCTGCTGGTGGTGCCTCCTTCACTGGGGGAGGAGGTTGTGGTAGTAGTGGTGGTGGTGCTGGTGCTGCTGGTAGTACTGACACATTGGCTTTGTCTCTGGCTGGCGCAGCAGGAATGCTTCTCTCATTCCTCTTTTCTCTCTCACTGGCCCAGGACCCTGTCCAGGCCGGTGCCTCAGAGCGTGGAGGAGGTTATCCGTCAGCACTCTCACTCCACCTCTGCTCAGGTGTGGGCCATTTCCCTTGAACAGGTCCTCTCGTTTCCAGAACAGATCAAAGTTCTCAATGTAGTGCAGTCCTCTGATCGCACACGTGTTGAACAGCCATGTGTTCAGCTGAAGCAGCCTTGTGAATTTGTTCATCTTCCTTCGGTCTATGTCAGAAGAGGTCCACTGATGAATGTCTTAACCTCCACTTTATCAAGCTCCTCAAATAATTCAATGAAATTCTTTTTCAAGATTTCAGTCTGATTCATTCCGGTGTCAACTGCACCCACGTGCACAATCAGCTGTTTAATTCCTCGGTGTGTTGACAAAACTTTTGGGAGGAGTTTTGTAATCTCAGAGACAGTGTGACTGGGATATGAGCAAGTTTGGATTCCACTGTGAGTCACATTTCTGATAGCACCATCTCCTAGCAGCAGCGTATCTCTGACCTTGACGTTTGGCACAGATTGCATGTCTGCCAGCGCTCTTTTGCCAACTTCATTGCTCTTGTTTTGTGACAAAAATCCATTTTCTGTTTGTATATTTAACATCAACATCAGTCTGTGACAGTGGCAGAAATCTGTTTGTAAGCTGTATTTTAGGTGATGTAACTATATTAGCTTTGTCTTTTATCACTTGTTGCGTTGGCTTAGCATTCTTGTCTTTACAAAGTTTTGGAAAAGACACCGTATCACTCAGGTTTAAGTTGAAAGTAGCAGTTTTTTCACCCTCTTCTCTGAAAGTAACGGTGGGCTGCTTACCACTGGAAGTCATAGGGAGCGTCCGGTGAAGTCCTTTTTCAGATTCTAAAATAAATATCCGTGCTTGTAGCTCATTAATTTGTTGTTGATAGTTCCAACAGCGTTCGCAGAGAAAGAATTCCTTTGGTTTCTTCCCCCAAACATGTCGCTGGCTCGTCAAAAATTTTGTTAAAAAATGTAAAAAAAATGGTTTAAAAGTCTTGGTTTACTTAAAAGAAGATCATAGCTAAACAAATCTCCCAGCACTGGAAGAGGTAAAATGATTAAAAAACAAAGTAAAGAAGGAAGCAGCAGGAGCAAGCAAGATTTGCGTCTGCACTCTTCAGAAGCAGGAAGCAGGAACTGCTTCTGAAGAGTCTGACTGAATCAGGACTAAACCAGGACTGAATCAGGACTAAACCAGGTCTAAACCAGGACTGAATCAGGACTAAACCAGGACTAAACCAGGACTGAATCAGAACTAAACCAGGACTGAATCAGGACTAAACCAGGTCTAAACCAGGACTGAATCAGGACTAAACCAGGACTGAATCAGGACTAAACCAGGACTAAACCAGGACTGAATCAGGACTAAACCAGGACTAAACCAGGACTGAATCAGGACTAAACCAGGACTGAATCAGGACTAAACCAGGTCTAAACCAGGACTGAATCAGGACTAAACCAGGACTAAACCAGGACTGAATCAGACTAAAACCAGGACTGAATCAGGACTAAACCAGGTCTAAACCAGGACTGAATCAGGACTAAACCAGGACTGAATCAGGACTAAACCAGGACTAAACCAGGACTGAATCAGGACTAAACCAGGACTAAACCAGGACTGAATCAGGACTAAACCAGGACTGAATCAGGACTAAACCAGGACTAAACCAGGACTGAATCAGGACTAAACCAGGACTGAATCAGGACTAAACCAGGACTAAACCAGGACTGAATCAGGACTAAACCAGGACTGAATCAGGACTGAATCAGGACTAAACCAGGACTGAATCAGGTCTAAACCAGGTCTAAACCAGGACTGAATCAGGACTAAACCAGGACTAAACCAGGACTGAATCAGGACTGAATCAGGACTAAACCAGGACTGAATCAGGACTGAATCAGGACTGAATCAGGACTAAACCAGGACTAAACCTGGACTGAATCAGGACTAAACCAGGACTAAACCAGGACTGAACCAGCACTGAATCAAGACTGAATCAAGACTGAATCAGGACTGAATCAGGACTAAACCAGGACTAAACCAGGTCTAAACCAGGACTGAATCAGGACTAAACCAGGACTGGTCTCCATCCATCCATTTTCTTCCGCTTATCCGGGGCTGGGTCGCGGGGGCATCAGTCTAAGCAGGGACTCCCAGACTTCCCTCACCCCAGACACGTCCTCCAGCTCCTCCGGTGGGACCCCAAGGTGTTCCCAGGCCAGCCGAGAGACATAGTCCCTCCAGCGTGTCCTGGGTCTTCCTCGGGGCCTCCTCCCGGTGGGACATGCCCAGAACACCTCCCTAGGGAGGCGTCCAGGAGGCATCTTGAGCAGATGCCCGAGCCACCTCAGCTGGTTCCTCTCGACGTGAAGGAGCAGCGGCTCTACTCCGAGCTCCTCCCGTGTGACTGAGCTCCTCACCCTGTCTCTAAGGAGCACCCAGCCATCCTGCGGAGGAAACATTTCAGCCGCTTGTATCTGTGATCTTGTCCTTTCATGACCCAGAGTCATGGTCACAGGTGAGGTGAACGTCGACTGAGGTAAATCGAGAGTTTTGCCTTTGACTCAGCTCCATCTTCACCACAACAGACGATACAGCGACATCACTGCAGACACTGATCCAACTGTCAATCTCACGCTCCATCCTCCCCTCACTCTGAACAAGACCCTGAGATACTTGAACTCCTCCACTTGAGGCAAGGGCTCACCACCCACCTGGAGAGGGCAAACCACCTTTTTCCGGTCGAGAACCATGTCCTCAGATTTGGAGGAGCTGATTCTCATCACAGACTCTTCACACTCGGCTCAAACCCCCCAGTGCTGCAGGTCCTGAAGAAGCATCAGGACAACATCATCTGCAAACAGCAGAGATGATCCTGTGGTTCCTGAACCAGACCCCCTCCGGCCCCTGAACCAGACCCCCTCCAGCCCCTGATCCAGACCCCCTCCAGCCCCTGAACCAGACCCCCTCCAGCCCCTGACTGCGCCTAGAAATTCTGTCCATAAATATAATGAACAGAACCGATCACAAAGTGCAGCCCTGGCGGAGTCCAACATGCACCGGGAACAAGTCTGACTCACTGCAGAGAACACAGCTCCTGCTCCAGTTGTACAGGGGCCGGACAGCTCCTAACAAAGAGCCCCGGACCCCATACTCCCAGAGCACCTCCCAAAGGACACCACAAGGGTCAAATGCCTTCTCTAGATCCACAAAACACATGTGAGTCCGCTCCCCACGGGAAACGCCAGAGAAATGGAATAGTCCAGCCCCTCTCAAGGAGTTGGGTTCCAGAGCCCAAACTGTGGGTGGAGGTGAGGCCGACTGTATCTAGTCTGTAACACTGAACCTCCTGCACAAGCTCAGGGTCAAAGGTTGGGGGATCTGTCAAATGCTCTTCATGCTGTTTCAGTCTAATGTTTGATTCTGCTGTTGGTCTGTAGGTGGCGCTATAAACAATACAAATGTCTGAATCCCAGAGCAGCTCCAGTGCATCTCCGACCAGGTCAGTGTCACCACAGGAGGCAGAAATGTCTCTACTTTGACTCATGTGTAAATGTTTCTCTAATGTTACAACATAATACAGACAGTTAAGCCCTTGATTCCTGCAGGTTTGAATAATCTTGTTCTGTCTGTTTGAATAATCTTGTTCTGTCTGTTTGAATAATCTTGTTCTGTCTGTTTGAATAATCTTGTTCTGTCTGTTTGAATAATCTTGTTCTGTCTGTTTGAATAATCTTGTTCTGTCTGTTTGAATAATCTTGTTCTGTCTGTTTGAATAATCTTGTTCTGTCTGTTTGAATAATCTTGTTCTGTCTGTTTGAATAATCTTGTTCTGTATTTGAGTCTTGCTCAGGAAGTGTCTGTTTTCCCCTCCCCCCTGTCCCCGCCCCCTGCTCTCTATTTAATTATATCAAAACTATTAAAACGCTGCATTAACTTTTCAAAAACAATAAAAACACAAGTCCTGTTTGCTTCAGTGAAATGTCTCTGTGAAGTTCAGCAGTTTCTATTGTTTCAAATATTGATCCTTCGCAGCAGATCATCATCATTTCATCAACATTCTCTGGAGGTGTGAAGCTAACTGGTGGCACTGCTCTGTCTGAAGCTTTGCGACTCAAGTTAGACTTTAATCTGAGTTTTGTTATAATTCAATCTGACCGTAAAGATCTGACTTATCTGAACTACAACAGGTGATTTGTGCTGTTAAACACGTCCCTCTTAAATAACATCAGTCACAAGCTAGCATTAGCATTAGCATTAGCATTAGCCAACAGTTTTTCAGTGAGTCTCTCATCTTTCTGTGTAAAAAGCTCAGACACAGGCTCCTGAACACGAGCTCTTTAAATCACTTTGTGTTTTTTCTGGAGTTTTCAGACGATCTTAAAACTGTTTGTGTTTGTTAATGTGTGAGCAGTGTGTCACCATGGCAACTGCTCAACATTCTGCCATAGACATAGATGCAGTGTGATGTGATGTTTGTTATAGTTTATATTAAATACCCGAGAGAAAAAAGAGTAAAATAAAATCCTCTTTATTTGTTAAAGTAAAACTAAAACACTGAATCAACTCTTTTTTTTTTTTGCTGCTTAACTGTTTATTTGGTGTTTTTTTAATGGATTTATCTACTGTTCCCCAGTAAAAGTTGGGACATCTGCAGCTTTCTGATCACAGATGTATAAAAAAAGGTGTGTTCTCCACTCACCACTGCAGTAAAGTCACACTCACACTGGGCCTTTTGAGCCGAGCAGCTGTTTGTAATGTGGTTGTGGGCGGAGTTTAGTCTCACTTTAAATGTGCAACTAAAGGTGTGATCATTTTTGTCTTGTTTAAAATCACCAAAATGTTTTTGAATGTCGATGTAAATCTCTCTCTTATTTCATGTGTTTGCTTTGGTCTAAAGTTCACTCTGTATTAGATAAAGTTTCTTGGATCTGCTCAGATCTGACTCTGTTTTGTCCTTTCCTTCAGGAGGAGAAGATGGAGCATAGATCATCCTCCTACTTTTGCACTGGAAGAGTCCAGTGATTATGGGCTTCATCAGTCAATCATTGACTTTCTAAGACTCTATGAAGATAAGAAAGACCTGCTTTGTGTCATCAGTGAGCACCACAAAATACCACAACAAAGAGAAAAAACTTGAGAAGAAGAGAAGAACTGGGGTGATTGCCTCAACGGCTTTTTTAGCTGTTGGAGCAGCTTTTAGCTTTAGCCTCTGCCCCGCTCACAGGACTGAGTTTGGTTGCAATGGGACTAATAGCAGCCACTGGTGTCGCCGCTGGTATAAGAGTAAATTCAACCTTCACACGAGAAATAAAAAATGAACAGAAGAAAAAGCAGGAAGCAGAAGAAGAGCTGATAAACACACTGAAGGAACTAGAGACACGTCTGAACAAAGTGGAGACAAACTGTGAAGAGCGGAGAGACAACGAGAGAGATGCAAACGAGAGAGAACGCCTGCTCAAACTGGAGAATCACATCCTAAAGTTTAAATATCACACTATGTCCCTCCAACTACTGTGTGCCAACGAGAAGGAGTCAGTATTTCACATTATAGATGAGGTCGAGACAGTTCAGACAGAACTTCACAATATCATGACTGAATTTGAAGATATTCTACAAAGATTAAAACAAAATATCCTGATCATCAAAAACCTTTAAAGACACTCCAGTTTTCAAATTGTAGAAGCAAATCTAAACTGTTATGAAACACAAAGGTTGTCCAGAGAGATGATGAGAACAGAAGTCCCGGTGGCCAGCTCCTCTCTCTGCTGCCTCTTGGTGACCAGGTCCTGGGTACAGACCTCCAGCTCAAACTGAGTCAGCTCATGTTTCCTGCACACGGCCCTGAAAAACACCACCACAAGACTTTACACCAGAGGAACTCAACAGGATCTGACTCCTACAGACGGAAGAGTTTAGACCCGGTTTAGACCTGGTTTAGACCTGGTTTAGTCCTGTTTAAGACCCGGTTTAGTCCTGGTTTAGACCTGGTTTAGTCCTGGTTAAGACCCGGTTTAGTCCTGGTTTAGACCTGGTCTAGTCCTGGTTTAGTCCTGGTTTAGACCTGGTCTAGTCCTGGTTTAGTCCTGGTTTAGTCCTGGTTAAGACCCGGTTTAGTCCTGGTTTAGTCCTGGTTTAGACCCGGTTTAGTCCTGGTTAAGACCTGGTTTAGTCTCGTATTTAGACGGTTGAACAAAAAACAACCAAGATTTATTTTAAAATTTTGATCTGTCTTTAACATGACATAGTTGATACCTTTTTGAAACATGGTACGACATAGTTCATGTCGTGTTAAAAAGGTTTGTCTGAGGCTGGTGAAAATGGGACAGTGTGAGTTGTAGTGATGTAAGTGTCATGTTAAAATTCAAGTACTCAGATGAGTAAAGTTAATAAAGTGTTGAATACTGATCTGTTTCCACCTTCTGTCAGTGTTGACTAGTGATGGGTAAATGACACTTTTCCTCTTCTGTGTCGAGACTGTATCACGCTGTGTTGGTGAGGGTTTGGGCTCCATCTAGTGGTTTAAAAATGTACTGCAGCTACACTACAAAATAAACACATTGTCATGAGTTTGCAGAACTAAGTGCAAGATGTGACTTTTTCCATGTGAACATAACAGTTGGGACTATGTTCAATAATCTCTATGTGAAATTGGAGAGAATATTCTGTGATGATTAATTGTGTGTGTCATATGACGCTTGAGGATTTTAAACATTTTTATTAGGAAAAAATAGTTTTTGAAGCATGTTTGGGCTCAAATGATTTATCCTCTTGGAAACAATTTCTCCAACTTCAGAGAAAATTGGCTTTTTATTATAATTACAATGCATCGGTTCAGGGCCTCTTTTCTAGAAGCTTGAAGTAAAAAGTAAATGTGTTTGATTTAGATCATTATTAGCCTCCATAATAATTAGTGACTAATCACAAAATACTACTCCACCAGTGCACTCTGGTGTATTTGGTTCTTTCATGCTGAGCTCTGTGATGCTGGAGCATTGATGATGTTCCGGTTGCATTGGACAACTCCTCTGAGCAGTGACCACATTTCACCTGTGGGTCATAAAAATATATATTAAATATTTTGTCTGCCGTGGAAACGGGAATGGAACAAATGACCTGATCAGGTTTTATGAGATCAAAATGATCCACACGGAAATAACTTTCTCTTTTTGGAGGGACCATAGAGACGAACGGCGTCGTAGGAACAAGCGGCTCGATCTGAGCTGGATCCTGAAGTAGAACTGGAGCCTCAACGACACGTGACACAATGTGACACGACACGTCACTGTGTCGGTCACGTGACTTTTCTTAAAGCAGCTCAGTGACGCAGCTCAGCTGAGGCTTTCAGCGCATGAGGCGAGTATCGATGCCTCGGCTCGTTTAGACCATCACTAATGTTGACTGAGAAATCATGAACGTGATCAGTGTCTTCACAGAGATGAGTATCATTAATCATTATGAAAATGTAGAACTGAAGGCAAACTGAGCACATTTGTTATTTCAGAAGAGCAGATTAAACTGGTAGCCCTTTTGAAATGAGTGAGTACCCATGAAGTAGTTCTCAGTTTCATAAAGGCTGGTGACCCGTGGTTTAAAGGTTTTATCACTTTGTCCGTCTGTAAAATGAGTTTAAGTCCATGTTTGTCCAGTGTTTTATAACAGAACCAGTGTTTACAGATCCTTTAAGACACGTGCTGCTGTCTGGACCGTCACTCTTCTGACATTAGATCATGTGGATTTAAATCTATTAAATCCACAGTCTGTATAAAGAAGTGAGTGAGTGTGACGTCACCACAGCGACACATGAAGCTCATCGAGGCTGGAGCAGGTGAAGCAGCTGATCTGGAGCAGGTATATATTTGGAATTACACAAGGACTGAAATACACACACACACACGCACACACACACACACACACACACACACACACACACACACACACACACACACACACACACACACACACACACACACACAGACACACACATACACACACATACGCACACACAGACACACACACGCACAGACACACACACACACACACACACACACACACGCACACACACACACACACACACACACACACATACATACACACACATACACACACACACACACACAGACACACACACACTCACACACACACACACACACACAGACACACACATACGCACACACAGACACACACACGCACAGACACACACACGCACACACACACACACACACATACACATACACACACACACACGCACAGACACACACACACACACACACACACACACACACACACACACACACACACATACACACACACACACACACACACACACACACACACACACACACACACACACACACACACACACACACACACACACACACACACACACACACACACACACATATACACACACACACACACACACACACACGCACAGACCACACACATACACACACACACCCACACACACACACACACACACACATACACACACAGACACACACACACACAGACACACACGCACACACACACACACACACACACACACACACACACACACACACACACACACACACCACACACACACACACACACACACACACACACATACACACACACACACACACATACACACACACACACACACCCATGACATAAAATGTGCACATGCATCAACAACAAACAGACGACATGCAGCATACTGAGGTAGAATAAGATGTGCAAAAAGTGAAAGTGCAGCTGCAACTGTAAAGTGCGAGAGCTGAGCTGCCTGGACATTATTATGTGTGAGATTCATTTGGATGAACAATAACAAATGTTCATGTGTCGTCTTCAGTGTTGATCAGCCTGATGCTTGTGGAAAGAAGCTGTTTCTGAGTCTGTTTGTGTGGCACCGCTGCAGGACCGTTTACCAGATGGTAGGAGGGTGGTGTCCTTGATGATACTGATGTCTCTCTTGGAGCAGTGTGATGTGTACAAGTCCTGGGTGGTTGGTAGTGGTGATCTGATGATCTTTTCATCAGTCCTCACCACCCTCGGTAGAGTCTTCCTGTCCGAGCAGCTGCCGTGTCAGACAGAGGCTGTGGGGGGGATGCTCTCGATAGAACCCCTGTAGAAGGTGATGAGTGCAGAAGTGAGGAGGTTCGCTCTCTTCGCACATCGTTTTCGGGAGCTGGCGTGGCCCCTGCCGCACAGGGCGCCGCCATTAGCCTCTGATCACGAGTATCGTAGCAACCAAAGAGCCAATCAGGAGTGAGGCTGCTGAAGGTAACGCCCCTTCCTGTGCCGCTGGTTTAGCTGTAGCTGGTGTCCTCACGTGTCCATGTGGTGTCCAGCGCTCTGCAGTCCATCCCCCATCTCCCTCTCGATGGCGCTCCACTCACTGGAAAAACAGAAACAGACTTTACTGTAGAGCAGACGTGTCAAACTCAGGCCCGCAGGCCAAATTTGGCCCCTTATATGAATATATTTGGCCTGCGAGATCATATCAAATATGTATTAGAGCTGCCCACCGGCTGTGGCGCCAGTATAGAGCATGCACCTTTACTACTATGAATCCCAGAATGCTTTGCAAATGTGTTGGTGCTGACCCCCCAACACTTCTGTTGACACTTATTAACATCGGCTACGTCGCCTCACTCAAATTTAATCCACTTCTTCTAAAAAACATGCAGATGTTGTTAAAATGTTTCAATAAATATTTAGCTCGGCCCATGACTTAGTCACAGTTTTGAATTTTGGCCTCTGTGAGTTTGAGTTTGACGCCCCTGATGCAGAGGAATAGTCCCAGAGTTACACTGTTCTGACATTTCAAACTCCATTTTGATACTAAGGAACAGACTTCTTGGCACACTTTAGGTCCCTTAGTGCCAACTGGGCATCGTTTAAATGCCACGGGCTCCTGAACATTGTTTCTGACCATGTCCATCCTTCATGACCATGTACCATCCTCTGATGCTACTTCCAGCAGGATAATGCACCGTGTCATAAAGTTCCAATCATTTCAAACTGGTTTCTTGAACATGACGATGATTCACTGAACTACAATGGCCCCACAGTCACCAGATCTCAGCCCGATAGAGCATCTTTGGGATGTGGTGGAACAGGAGCTTCGTGCCCTGGATGTGCATCCCACAAATCTCCAACTGCGAGATGCTCCTGTCAGTATGGACCAACATTTGTAAAGAATGTTTCAGCTCCTTGTTGAATCAAAGCCACGTAGAATTTAGGCAGTTCTGAAGGAGAAAGGGTCAAACACCGAGTTAGTCTGGTGTTCTAATAATCCTTCAGGTGAGTGTACTTCTGAGACATGACGTCCTGTAAATGATCTTTTCTGTGACATAATCTGTGATTCTGTGAATAGTTAAAAGGTTTTATCACTTTGTTCGTCTGTAAAATGAGTTTAAGTCCATGTTTGTCCAGTGTTTTATAACAGAACCAGTGTTTACACAGAGTGTTGTGGTGCGTGTTCTGTCGAAAAAGACCAAGATTCAAAAAGTTCAAATTAACCAAGTTTATTCCCCTCACAGTGGAATCTAAGAGAGCTGTGGGTCAGATCGTTGTCCCTCACAGCCTCCGTACACAGGACTTAAACCAGGCGCTCTGACTCCTGCCTGTCCCTAGACCCTGAGGTAAAAAACCACACTCATGAATATGTCATTAATATTCTGAGCAGGCGCCTTCTTCAAAACCTCTTTGTCTTCTGTCCGACATCTCCCACTGCACCGGTCTGTTGTCCCCCCGCCCCCCGTTATTCAGGACACAATGTTCCCTTTGAAGGCACTATTATAATGATTTCAGTGTTTAAGCATTAAAACTGTTCAAATCAATGTGTGACTTTGTCAAAGAGTCTTCAAATAATATGTGAATTCAATATAAAAGAAGTGTTCAATCAATACAACCAATATGTTTTATTATGACAAATGATATATATAAAAAATAGGTGACTTCAGTTCGTGTGAGCGTGTGCGAGCACCTGAAAGTTTTATTCATGTGTCTTATTCTTTAAGACAAAGATCCTTTGAGGCAGAGACATGCTGCTGTTACTCTGCTGCTCTGGAATCTCTAAAGTCACAATTATAGACGGTTGTGTGTCGTCTGAAACACAGAGTTCTGTGTACACAGGACATGTTGGTGTTTGTTTTTTACTTTTATATGAAGCACTTTGTTGAAGCTGAAGTTGTTTTAAATGTGTTATAGAAATAAACTGTTTCTCTTGTTTAGTCTATAGTTTATATTCACTAAATTTTTAATTCTCAGGGAGTTCACACATGTATAATAAAAATAAAAATGAACTAAACTCAGGTGTTTACAGTCTCTTAAATATCTCTAAATGATCAGACATGTTTTATGTTCAGGAAACTCTTTTAAAAGTGTTTGTAAATTCTTTAAAGGTCCATATTATCCTATATTATGATCTGTTCTAATGTTAATTCCTCGTCAAAAATAAGAGTTAACCAGAAGTTAGTCATCTTCAATGGCGCAGCTCATGTTTGCATTTTTTTCGCTCTTTTTGCAGCTGTTTGGAATCAAATCGCAAAAAAACAAATGAGCTCCGCTACTTCCGGGTTCTGCGCGACACGATCTGTACTTCCGGTCACATGACTACATTGACGCAAAGAAAAATAAAAACTAACTTTTAAAAAATGAATAAAATAAAATAAATAAAAATACTCACCGTCCGTGACTATGGGTTTAGATTCAAATAAATAAAATTTAACAAAACGAAAAAGAAAAAAATGTAAGGAAACGTGGAGATTTGAGGGGCCCGTGGAGTTTGCACGTTCGGCTTATTCTAATGAATTAATTATAACAAACTGAAACTTGGCATAATATTTACGTGGGGAGAGGAGGAGGAGATAAACAGAGGAAGAGCAGAGGAGGAGCAGTGGAGGTAAGCAACAGAGGAGGAGAGAGAGGAGGACAAGGAGGAGGAGAGAGAGGAGAAGCAGACCTGCAATATCACCTTGACACACAGACTGGCAGCAGGAGGCACCACATCTGAACAGCGGGAAAAGAAAGATTCCAGAGAGATTTGAACATCTCCAACATCCGCCTTCATGTGACTCTGCCAGCAGAGGGCGCTGGAGTCCGTCTCTCCCTCTTTCCCTCTTTTCTATGAAGAAATACAGTGATTGTTTTGTTTTTTTGTGTTCATTTGTTTGTTTGTTTATTTTTTATACAAAACACAGTTTGTAAGAATGATTCACTTTGTATTTGTTAAAAAAAAAAAAAGAACTTAAAGCGGGACTCGTGCTGAATAAAAACACAGGACACTTTCCTCAGTGTCTCTCAAAAAATGAGCACATATTCTACCTGGTAACACGTTTTGATTGGCTGTTTAGTATAACGTGTGTTGCGTCATTACGCTCGGGGCGGGGCTGTTTGCGTCAGTTGCGTGCCTCCGCACAGTGGACCCTTCGCCTGTTTCCACAGAGAAAGTTGCGTAGATAAAGTTGAATAAAAGTCTTCAGGATGAAGTTGTACCTGAGCTTCGTGGTCCTCGTGGCTTTGTTCTGCGCTGTGGACGCGGACATGCGCAGTAAGTCTCTTTTATCACGATACTTCAGGGACAGGAGTGACCCTCCGAAAGTGAAAGTAAAAACTCACCGCTGACGAACTTTATATTCAGCCAGAGTCTGATGTGTCTGTGACATTCAACTGTTTAAATATGAATACTACAAGTACTACTACTACAAGTACTACTACAACTACTGCTACTACTAACTACTACTACTACTACACCTGCACTACTACTACTGCAACTACTACCACTACTGCACTACTACTACTGTTACTACTACTACTGTTACTACTACTACTACTGCAACTACAACTACTACTGCAAGTACAACTACGACAACTACTACTACTGCAACTACAACTACTACTGGACTAAACCAGGACTAAACCAGGTTTAAACTAGGACTAAACCAGGACTAAACCAGGTCTAAACCTGGACTAAACCAGGACTAAACCAGGACTAAACCAGGACTGAACCAGGACTGAACCAGGACTAAACCAGGTCTAAACTAGGACTAAACCAGGACTGAACCAGGACTGAACCGGGTCTAAACCGGGACTAAACCAGGACTAAACCAGGTCTAAACTAGGACTAAACCAGGTCTAAACCAGGTCTAAACTAGGACTAAACCAGGTCTAAACTAGGACTAAACCAGGTCTAAACTAGGACTAAACCGGGTCTAAACCAGGTCTAAACTAGGACTAAACCAGGTCTAAACTAGGACTAAACCAGGTCTAAACTAGGACTAAACCAGGTCTAAACCAGGACTAAACCAGGTCTAAACTAGGACTAAACCAGGTCTAAACTAGGACTAAACCAGGTCTAAACCAGGTCTAAACTAGGACTAAACCAGGTCTAAACTAGGACTAAACCAGGTCTAAACCAGGTCTAAACCAGGTCTAAACCAGGACTAAACCAGGTCTAAACCAGGACTAAACCAGGTCTAAACCAGGACTAAAGGGACGTCCTGTCTCAGCTCAGGTCAACTGCCCCGCCCCCAGCCCCGCCCTCTGCTGTCCTCATGTTTAAATCAGTGTCGCTCACAAATCGTTTTGAGACAAACTCGGCACAACAAATGTCTCAAAACTCGTGAAAACATCATTTTCACATTTGTATTTGTAAATCTGAAATATTTTTAGTGTAAAAAATAATTGTTTTTATTGTCAGACATTTCCAGGTTGAAACTCTGTGGAACAGTTGGACTTTCAGACTGTGTAAAATCAAACTTTCTATTGGAAAACATTAATATGAAAAATAAAACTCTTTTTGCTTCTTTATTTATTCTGATATATTTTCGTTTGGTCCTTGGATAAGTCGTCCTCCCTCTGGACCTTTGGCTTTATTGTCTTTGTTTTATTTGATTCCAGTTTGAACTTTACTGATGAAGAGTCTCATTCCACTTGTGACAGATTCATGACTCGGACGATGTTTCTCTGTGAGGTGAGAACAGTTTGATTTAAATTCTTAAACTCTTGGACCTTTAGTTTGTCTGTTATATTAATAATGTTCATGTGCAGAGTTTATGTGAGTTTGAGTCACATCTGACAAACTCACCTCTGTTTTGTGCTGTTAAACTCTACAACATTATTTTCACTTGAATATTTAAACTCAGAAAAATATTAGATCTGTTCACTGTGTTTTAGAGAAATGACTCGTCTCATCTGTCAAATGCTCTTCATGCTGTTTCAGTCTAATGTTTGATTCTGCTGTTGGTCTGTAGGGGGCGCTATAAACTATACAAATGGGTGGATCAGAGACTAAACCCAGTCCAGCTCCGACCAGGTCAGTGTTTTAAATATATGAACATTTAATCATGGGAGTTATCTCATTATTGTACTGAAGTTTGATTTAGACTGATTCATGTTTGAATAATCTTGTTCTGTATTTGACTCTTGTTCAGTAAATGTCTGTTTCCCCCTCCCCCCTGGCCCCGCCCCCTGCTCTGTTCTTCATTAGAATAAAACTTTCAGACACTAAACAGTGAAATTATGTGTACTACATGACATCACACAGGACTGTCCTGATCACAGCAGGGGCGGAGTTTATGGACCTGTCAATCACACTGTTCTTTACCTCCAGACACAAAATGTAAAATAAACCACCGAAGTGTTTTCATCTTTTTAAATGTGGATGTAAATCTCTTATTTCATGTGTTTGCGTTGGTTCACTCTGTATTAAACTTTGTTGGATCTGTTACAGGAAAAGGAGATGGAGCAACGACTATCCTCCTGTCCCTGGATTGAGAAGGTCCAAGTATTTCAAGCTTCATCAGTCAATCATGGACTTTCTAAGACTCTATGAAGATAAGAAAGACCTGTTTTGTATCATCAGTGAACTACAGGAAATACAGCAAAAAAGAGAAGAAATTGAGGAGAAAAGAAGAACTGGGGTCATTGCTTCGACGGCTACTTTAGCGACTGGAACAGTTTTAGCTTTAATCGCTGCCCCGTTCACAGGAGGACTGAGTTTGGTTGCAATGGGAGTAGGAGCAGCTGCTGGTGCCAGTGGAGGTGCCGCTGCTATTGGAGTAAATGCAACATTCGAAAGAGAAATTGAAAACGAACGAAAGAAAAAACAGGAAGTATTATCAGAGTTGATAAACACACTGAAGCTTCTGCAGACATGTCTGAACATTGTGGAGACAGTCTGTAAAGAGCTGAGACAGAGAGAGGGAGATGTAAACGAGAGAGAACATCTGCTCAAACTGGAGAATCACATCCTGAAGTTCAAACATCGCACTGTCTCCCTCCAACTACTGCACGACAGACACGAGGAGTCAGTGTCACAGGTTATAGACGAGATCGAGACAGTTCAGAGAGAACTTCACAATGTGATCACTGTGTTTGAATCGACTCTGAAAAGATTAAACGATAAATATCCTGATCATCAAAAACCCTTTAAACACACTTCAGTTTTTGAAGTGTCAGATTAAGAAGTAAATCTAAACTGTTATGAAACGCAAAAATGTTGCAGCGGAATGAGGAGAAAAGATAAAATATGTTTATTTGTGTCCCATAGTGTAGAATGATACAGAGACCTCCTCCTCCCTCATGACCTCCTCATGATCTCCTCCCTCATGATCTCCCTCATGACCTCCTCCCTCACGACCTCAGACATAAACCTGAGCAGAACTGAGGCTTCTTGGATGAAGCTGAATCGTGTTGAGTCTAAACGTTTGTCAGAGACAGAAGTGAGTGAGTTTTTGGAGCTGGAGCCTGAGGCCTCACACAGACTTGTTGTATATTTACCCCCGGTGACCAGCTCCTCTCTCTGCTGCCTCTTGGTGACCAGGTCCTGGGTACAGACCTCCAGCTCAAACTGCGTCAGACTCGGACTTTAACATGTGTGAAGCTCTAGTTCCACAGGACAGTCTTTATGATCACATGACTGGACAGATGTGACGCTGCTTTTGTAATGTTTGTGTGATTCTAAAATAAAAACCTCCACATCTGTCACAAAGAATAAGACGTTTTACATTTCAGAACTCACCAGGATTCACATATGGATTATTACTCAACAAGAGAGAAAGTATTATTCTGCAAGACCTGGTTTCTCGGTCCCTGGTTCGGTCCCTGGTTCGGTCCCTGGTTCGGTCCCTGGTTCGGTCCCTGGTTCTGGTTCGGTCCCTGGTTCTGGCTCGGTCCCTGGCTCGGTCCCTGGCTCGGTTCCTGGTTCGGTTCGGTCTCTGGTTCGGTCTCTGGTTCGGTCCCTGGTTCCGTCCCTGGTTCCGTCCCTGGCTCGGTCCCTGGCTCGGTCCCTGGTTTGGTCCCCGGTTCGGTCCCTGGCTCGGTCCCTGGCTCGGTCCCTGGTTCGGTCCCTGGTTCCGTCTCTGGTTCGGTCCCTGGTTTAGTCGGAATGTTCGGGCGAGAGGGACCAAAACTACAGAACTCGGGAGTGTTTACCGTGTTTATGTACAAAGTGGTGATAAGCAGTGACGGTAGATCTGACGGTGAGACGTGAGCGCGGTGCGAACCAGGGTCCAGGGTGAGTCGTGAGTCCAAGACAAGGAGAACGATACCAGAGCTGGGAAACGGGGTCAGAGTGCAGAGCTGGTCCAAGGATCTGGAGAGCAGCAAAAGTAGTCCAATGAGCAGGATAAAACAAGAACAAACATGAACTGAGCCAAGCAGGGAGTATTCACATGAACACGCAGACGATCTGACCCGAGTGTGGAGTCCTGGCTCCTCTTATCCGCTGCAGGTGCAGTTGATTGGGGATTAATTCCAGGTGAGCACGGGCAGGAGCCAAGACCTCCACCCAGCTCCAGGCTCAGACACGTGAGGGAGGGAAAAAGGACAACACACGAGGCAGAACAGACAAGGATCGTTTAGTCCTGGTTCAGTCCTGGTTCAGTCCTGGTTCAGTCCTGGTTCAGTCCTGGTTTAGTCCTGGTTTAGTCCTGGTTTAGTCCTGGTTTAGTCCTGGTTTATTAAATGCAGATTTATTATCACAGCTCTGATGTTTTTCAGGTTTATCTGGTTTAAGCCTCGACTAATAACAGGCTAAAAATAAAATCAAATGTTCCTGAAGTCAGACTAAGCTCCGCCCACAACCACATTTCAAACAGAGCTGCTAAAGTGGGCGGGGCCAGGAGGACTAAAGGTGTGGTTGGTCTCACAGGTGCCAGGAACAGCCAGTTGTTTGTTATTAGAAACACCTGACTGTAATCAGGGCAGTGCTGTGTGATGTCACCAAATACCTGAAATGACCTGGAGGCAGGACACGCCCATTTTCTCTGTTTGCAGAAGAGGTTAAACTTGTTCTTTTGTGTTTTGGTCACAGTTTTCATGTGAACACGGCTCTTAAACACGCCACAGGTCAGACCAGTTTTATCATGAGACTCGTGTTTTGATTTGAGCTGAAAATAACCACGTCCACAGTTCATGTCGTTCAAAAGTTGGAGAGGCGAGTTTATTTGTGCAGCACAATTCATACACGAAGTAATTCAAAGAGCTTCACATAATAAGAAAGACACTGAAATCACACAAATTGAAATAATACAATTCAAAATGTCAAACCTGTAACAGGACTTTAACCTGTTTTAATGTCAGGACTTTAACCTGAACACGGCTTCGTGAGGGACTTTAACCCTCATCAGGGACTCTAACCCCGAAAACATCTTTTTTTTTTTTTTTTTTAACGATCGGACCACGCCTGGTCCATGTAAATAATCACAAATAATCATCATAAAATTGACATTAAAACATTAAAACAAAAGAAAAGAGGCAGAATAAAAACCTTTCAGTCACATTCACAGATAAACAGAACAGTTTTGAGCCTGGATTTAAACATTGTCAAAGTCGAGTCTGTGTCACATCTTCATTAAGACTGTTCCAGGTTTTAGCATAAAACTGATTCTCCAGGTTTAGTCCTGACTCGGACCAGCAGGAGTCAGTCCCTGAAGTCCTCAGAGTGTGAGATGGTTCATGTGGCTCTAACATGTCAGAGATGTACTTTGGACCTAAGACATGAAGAGACTTGTTCACACAGAGACACAGGACACATGTGTGAAGTACTTCCCCTGACACAGGACACATGTGTGAAGTACTTCCTGGTTCTAGTCAGACTCTCGCAGCAGTGTTCTGGATGTTCTGTTCTGTCTCGTTTGCAGAGGCCAGTGAGACGTTACAGTCGTCTAACCTCCTGGAGACAGATGCAGGATAAGTCTCTCTGAGTCTGGTTTGGACAGTTTACCTTTGATTTTTGACGTGTTTTTAGATGTAAAAAGCTGCAGATGTTCTTGATTTGATGTGACTGTTAAAGTTCAAGTCTGAGTCCATTATTACCTCTAGATTTCAGACTGATTTGAAGGTTTTAGAGAGAGACACTGGAGGTGACTCTGACACTTTCTCTATGTTTCTGTGGGTCTGTGACTTTCATCTTGTCTGAGTTTATCTGGAGAAAGTAGTTTTCATCCACACACTGATCTGATCAGTGTCAGAGTGAATCCACTGGTCCAGATTCACCTGCTGCAGTGACACATAGATCTGAGTCTCTGCAGAGTTGTGGTAGGACACATTATTACTGTGTATTAACTGGCCTGTAGGGGGCAGCATGTAGAGACTGAACAACAGGGGTCCCAGGATTGACCCCTGGGGCACCCCACAGCTCAGGGACATTTTATCTGAGACACATTTTACAATTTCAACAAAGAACTCCCTGTTTTCTAGATGGACTTGACCCAGTTTAGTGCAGTAGCTCAGATGCCCTCCCAGTCCTCTAGTCTCTGTAAGAGGATCATGATCCACAGAGTCAAAGACTCAGATCTGACAGGATCAACACTGAGACTTCATCAGTGTCAGGAGGATGTGTCGCCTTGATCAGAGCATCTCAGTCTGTGGAGGGTCTAAACCCGACTGGAAAGTAAAAAGATTAAACCCTATTGAGACATTTTGGGCCCTTCTTCAGCAGGACATTTACAGTGAAAACAGTTCCTCTCTGAACAGTGTCTGGAGGCTGCGGCTGCACAAAAAGTTGATTCTCAGCGGATCAAGAAACTGACTCTGGAAGATTTGAGCCTGTTATCGGGAAGAAATTGGAAATATTGAATTTGTTTATTCTTCTCACTTTAAAAAATAAAGCAGTGAGATGTGAAAATGTTTGTTTTTCATTGAGTTGCATAATAATTGTCTCACTAATCGTTGCCTAATAACAGTCACATGTGGAAATTCTCCTGAGAAACACAAAACTTCACTTTTACTACTTAAATGTTCAGGTTTGAGGTTCACATTTTGGACGGACCAAGAGCTCTGTGATCCTCCAAACTACAACCTGCCTCATAATCGTGCTCAGAGTGAAGGTGTTTGGAGAGTCACAACAGCAGCACTGACAAAAGCTGCTGTTGTGTCCTTAAGCAAGACACTTGAGCCACATCAGCCAAGTATAAATGTGCTGTGAGAGTTTGTCCTCCTCAAATCAATGACGTTACTTCATTTAAAGCTGCAATGCTTCACTTTTCTTTCACCTTAAATGTTCCTCTGATCCACAGAGACCAAGTTGCAGGTCTGATCTGTGGAGTGGCCAACCTGCTGCTCTGTGAAAATGCAGCTTTTTCACAGCATCTTGGAGCAATAAAACCATGGATATGTTTAAAGTCTTAGTGTGGAACATTCCAACCAAAGCAATAACATCTCCAAGGAGACGAGCAGGAGAGACCCTCCATCAGAAAAGTGACACAGTTCATCTTTAAAATGTGAGTCTTAGTTTTCTTTTTTTAATATTAAAGAGGAGGTATTATACAATGTTGTTCTCATAAAAAAATCATGTCTGAAGAGGTTTTAGAGGTTTTCATCCATGTTTGAGTCATCTAGAGATCTCTCCTGAGCTCTATTCAAACCCTCCTTACAGTCAGCTGTACGATCCTGTACGAGGCTCCGCCCACAAGCCTAGAATGTTCCAGAAGTGAGCTTTAAACTTTCTGTTTCTATGGCAACATGGACTTTCCCTCTGCAGAAAGTGACACACTGGAGCTTTAATAAAAATATAAATACAGACTCATCACAGTACAAATACTACTACTACTACTACTACTACTACTACACAGAGATCATCACAGTACACAAATACTTCTACTACTACTACTACACAGATATATCACAGTACACAAATACTACTACTACTACTACTACTACGACTACTACTATACACAGAGATCATCAAAGTACACAAATACTACTACTACAACCAGTACTACTACTACTACTACTACTACTAACTACTACTACTACTACTGCGGCTAGTACTACTACTACTACTAATACTAATACTACACAGAGATCATGACAGTACACAAATACTACTACTACTACTACTACTAATACTACTACTACTACTACACAGAGATCATGACAGTACACAAATACTACTACTACTACTACACAGATATATCACAGTACACAAACTACTACTACTACTACTACTACTACGACTACTACTATACACAGAGATCATCAAAGTACACAAATACTACTACTACAACCAGTACTACTACTACTACTACTACTACTACTACTACTACTACTACTACTACTACTGCTAGTACTACTACTACTACTAATACTAATACTACTACTACACAGAGATCATGACAGTACACAAATACTACTACTACTACTACTACTACACAGAGATCATCACAGTACACAAATACTACTACTACTGCTACTACTACTACTACACAAAAATCATCACAGTACACAAATACTACTACTATTACTACTACTGCCACTACTGCTACTACTACTACTACTACTACTACACAGAGATCATCACAGTACACAAATACTACTACTACTACAACTACTAATACTAATACTACTACAAAGAGATCATCACAGTACACAAATACTACTACTACTATTACACAGATATATCACAGTACACAAATACTACTACTACTACTACTACGACTACTACTATACACAGAGATCATCAAAGTACACAAATACTACTACTACAACCAGTACTAGTACTACTACTACTACTACTACTACTGCTAGTACTACTACTACTACTAATACTAATACTAATACTACACAAAGATCATCACAGTACACAAATACTACTACTATTACTACTACAACTAGTACTACTACTACTGCTACTACTACTACTACACAGAGATCATCACAGTACACAAATACTACTACTACTACAACTACTACTACTACTAGTACTACTACTACTACTACTTTGACAAAATAACTCAAATTTCAACAGAAAAATAAAAATAATTTATTTATTTTTCATTATCAAAACTTTCAACTTTTTTTTACAAATTATTCAAAAATAAAAGACACAAATTTGATCCAAACTGTGGAGAACAAAACTGCTACTTCAGTTTAGTGAAATGTGCAGTGGATCCAGGATTATAAATCCCCACCCCAGCGTAGAGAGGCCGAGTGAACCTGGTCCTGACTCTGTGGAGGAGGCTCATGGTACTTTCAGAGATGCTGTAAAACTCCAAAACCCCTGCACTGTGGTCCAGGTAAACCCCGATTCTGGACCCGACCCGACGTGACACCTGGGACTTGACTGAGTTAAAATAAAATGAACAACTGAATATGTTACAGTGTAAGGCCCAGGATTTATCATTGTCTCCAAATCTACTTTCACCAGAGCCTTTCCTCTGAATCTCTCTGTATGAAACTGCTATACGAGCCCCCAACCCGCTCCACTCCACCTCCCAGTAACATCGGCCCGTCAGACTCTCTCTGCTCAGGACCTGCTCCCACTTACTGAATCTGTCTGGATGATCTGGATAACTCTGGTCTTCACTCATAAATGTTACTCTTCTGTTTCCATCAGACAGAGACAGTTCAGTGTGAGCTGTGTTTGGGTCCAGAGTGATTTCTGTAGAATAATATAAGAAGTCGTCTCTGGAGCTGAGTTCAGCTGGTGACAGTAAAACCTGGACTGGACTCAGAGTGAGCTGGAGTGTGTCCCTGAGCTTGGACACAGCTCTGGTCACTTCCTCAAAGTATCCCCGGTCCCCTGTGTGAATGGTGTCTGGCTCTGTGCTCTGTGTGTGTGGGGACAGTGAAGCGTAGCGCTGTATAAACTGGTTATGATCCTGGGTGAGCTCCAGTGTGTCCAGCTCAGAGAGGCTCCTCTTCAGCCCCCTCACGTCCTGCTGCAGTTGGTCCTGGAGCTCTTGGACTCGGCTCAGTTGGGTCTGCTCCTGGGAGCGGATCTGCTGCTCCACTTCAGAGCGTCTTTTGTCCAGGAGAAGGGCCATGTCTCTGAAGCTGTCGTCGCTGCGCTGCACTGCTGTCTGGGGCAGAGCGGCTGATGTCCTGGGCCTCCTGTTGGAGCCTCTTCAGGTCTGTCTCTTTGTGCTGGAGGTTCTGGAGCAGCAGGGCCCTCCTGGCCGGCAGCTCTGCCTGCCTCTGAGCCCTCTCTGAGGCAGAGGACACTATGTCATGACCCTTATGTTGGTCCATAGAGCAGATGTAGCAGATTAACTGTTTCTGTCTGTGACGCAGAACAACTTTTTCACTTCGTCGTGTTCTGTGCAGATGTTTTCCTGGAGCCTGTGAGACGGCGCCACCAGATTGTGTTTCTTAAACGATGCAACTTCTTCATGAGGCTGTAGGTGGCGCTCACAGTAAGAGGCCACACACTGCAGACAGGACTGGACAGCTCTCAGCTTCCTCCCAGTGCACACATCACAGGACACATCCTCAGGTCCGGCATAGCAGAGGGCAGCAGGGGGCGCTGTCTTCTTCATCTGCTCTACTAAACCTGCTAACAGGATGTGTTTGACCAGGGCAGGCCTGGGGCTGAAGCTGAGGCGACATTCAGGACAGGTGTAGAGCTGCTTCTCGTCCTCTTGGTCCCAGTGCTGTTGGACACAGTTCCTGCAGTAGCTGTGTCCACAGGGAATAGTCACAGGATCCTTCAGTAGATCCAAACACACGGAGCAGGAAAAGGCTTCTTGGTCGAGTGTTTTCTGCGCCATCTCTCCTGGATCAGAGACAGTTTGACTTCGACTGAAAGTTCAGAGTGAGAGCTGCACCCACAGCTCTGTGTGGATCTGAGGAGGAAGCAGGAAGCCACGCCTCTTAAAGGCACACACATTTTTATCAGACAGGTGAGGACAGGTGAGGACAGGTGAGGACAGGTGAGGACAGGTGTGGACAGGTAAGGACAGGTGAGGACAGGTGAGGTGAGGTGAGGACAGGTGATGGCAGGTGAGGACAGGTGAGGGAGGGGAGGACAGGCGAGGACAGGCGAGGACAGGTGAGGACAGGTGACAGGTGAGGACAGGTGACAGGTGAGGACAAGTGAGGACAGGTGAGGACAGGTGAGGACAGGTGACAGGTGAGGACATGTGAGGACAGGTGAGGACAGGTGAGGACAGGTGAGGACAGGTGACAGGTGAGGACAAGTGAGGACAGGCGAGGACAGGTGAGGACAGGTGACAGGTGAGGACAGGTGAGGACAGGTGAGGACAGTTGAGGACAGGTGAGGACAGGTGAGGACAGGTGAGGACAGGTGACAGGTGACAGGTGACACAGGTGAGGACAGGCGAGGACAGGTGAGGACAGGTGACAGGTGAGGACAGGTGAGGACAGGTGAGGACAGATGACAGGTGAGGACAGGTGACAGGTGAGGACAGGTGAGGACAGTTCTCCTGTGTGTGTCCTCTCCTGCCCCCTGCTGGACACTCACACATTTCCCATGTTAAACACTTGTCTGTGGTGCTGGTTTAATAATGATGTAACTGTCTCATCATAAAGACTCACATTTGAACAGTTTCATGGGATTTTTCTGAGGAAACGCCGCAGGACGTCAAACTGGAGCATGTCCAAAGTTTTACACAAAAGTTCAATTTGACAAAAATAAGAACATTGTAATTATTTCTGTGATTATTATTATTATTATTATTATTATTGACCTATTTTTATTTGTTCTGAGTTTATTTTATTATTGTTGCCAGTTTCTTTTGGGCTGATTTGCATATTTCATGTATATTTTTGCTCTTTCATGTGTCTTTTGCTCATGTGTTTCGTCTCATTTGCTCGTTGACCTCAGCACTTCTCTGGTTTAGTCTGTGGGGCCTGGGGGATATAGGTGGGTGCTTCAGGTAGACCAGAATGCACCTGGGTGGGCCTGTGCTTTTTCCCAGTCGTCAGTCGTCTGCTTTTTGTGGAACTGTCTCGTTACAGATGTGATTTTTCATGTGACACGGCAGGACCCCCTTTGGATTACAGCATGAACCTGTTTATATCTTTATGGATTTAAAGGAGAGATAAAGGAGAGGACGGAGAGATAATATGAGGGAGAGAAAGACGAAGGACAAATACAGAGAAAGAGAGAGAAGAGAAGGAGAGACAGATAGAGTGAGAGGAGAGAGACAGGGAGGAAAAGCAAGAAAGAGAGAGGGAGAGAAGAATGAGACAAATGTCACAAACAGCACATTGGTGTTGGACACTGTACAATATATGACTGGAGTAGAAGTAAAAGTATTGGCTCATTACACGTCAGGACTTGTTTAGAGCTGCTTTAAGTCCTGGGTTGGTCCTGGTTTAGTCCTGGTTCAGTCCTGGTTTAGTCGTGGTTTAGACCTGGTTTAGTCCTGGTTTAGTCCTGGTTTAGACCTGGTTTAGACCTGGTTTAGTCCTGGTTTAGTCCTGGTTTAGTCCTGGTTCAGTCCTGGTTTAGTCCTGGTTTAGACCTGTTTAGTCCTGGTTTAGTCCTGGTTTAGTCCTGGTTCAGTCCTGGTTTAGTCCTGGTTTAGTTTTGGTTCAGTCCTGGTTTAGTCCTGGTTCAGTCCTGGTTTTAGTCCTGGTTTAGTCCTGGTTCAGTCCTGGTTTAGTCCCTGGTTTAGACCTGGTTAAGTCCTGGTTTAGTCCTGGTTTAGTCCTGGTTCAGTCCTGGTTTAGTCCTGGTTTAGTCCTGGTTCAGTCCTGGTTTAGACCTGGTTTAGTCCTGGTTTAGACCTGGTTTAGTCCTGGTTTAGTCCTGGTTCAGTCCTGGTTTAGACCTGGTTTAGTCCTGGTTTAGTCCTGGTTCAGTCCTGGTTCAGTCCTGGTTTAGTCCCTGTGTCTTCATTGAGTTTTATTCTGTGTAAAAGTTGCTTTTAAAAATATATTTTTTTCCAATATCATTGAGTCAAACCAAACCTGATCTAAACCAGGACACCACACACAGAGCCACAGCGCCATCTCCTGTTCATGAACGGTACTTCATTAAAGTCACATTATATTATGAGTGATACTTTCTCCCTGTGAGAATTACACAAGAGACTTTACAGCAGCTCTGCATAAAAATAATAAAGTGAAAAATATTCAGCTCAGTCTGAATTCGTGTCTCCAGCTTCAGACGTTTAAATCAGACGTGTTCTTCAAACTGTTCACATGTTTTCTCCAGTTTCTACTCGTTTCTTCTCATTGAGCCTCTGAAGTTGTATTTGGAGTGATTCATGTTTCAGTTTAATCTTTAATCTCTAATCTCAGAGTCCACTTGGATTTCATTCAAATCTTGTTGCAGTTGTAGCACCTGACCAGCAGAGGGAGCACTTGCACAAAAGCCCATCATCTGCAGATAAATGTGTGTGGTTTTCTTTTACACTGGGACCAACAGAATGAATCAAAAGAGTAAAAAGTCGGGGCCCAAAATGGAGCCTTGGGGAACTCCTTCACTTAAAGTTATAAAATCTGATTTCAACCATCGGCTGCTGCTGCCTGGGTTCAGTTTGAAACATCATTTTGGAGCCAATCACATGAAGCAGAGTCAAATCTGATCAGCTTCAGACGCTTCAAGACGACGCCATGATCCACTGAAACAAAAGCTTCAGTTAAATCAGAGAAACACAATCGAGTTTATCAAGAAATCATCATCATTAAGAACCTCAGTGTGAGAGAAAGGTCTATGGAGAGGAGAGCATTTAAGACCTCAGTGTGAGAGAAAGGTCTATGGAGAGGAGAGCATTTAACACCTCAGTGTGAGAGGAAGGTCTGAAAGAGAAAATGTGATGATCTGAGGTTCAGACTCAACATAATGAAGATCAGAAGATTCACTGTTATGATCCAAAATGTCACAGAGATAAAACGCCTTAAAAACATCACAGATTTATAACATTACATGTGATAAGCTAGCATTAGCATTAGCATCATTATTTACTCACCCATCCGGATCTGCACCGAGGCCGTGGTTAAAGTCATCTTCAATGGAGCAGGTCAAAGGTCAACGCTCACTTCAAAATAAATACATTTAAATATATTAAACATTCAGTTTATGAACCAATTATAACAAACTGAAACTTATAATATTTACATGGAGAGAGGAGGAGCAGAGAAACAGAGGAGCAGAGGAGGAGAGAAGGAGAGGAGGAGAGTGTAGAGGAGCAGAAGATGAGTAGAGAAGGAGACAGGGAAGAGCAGAGGAGAGGAGGAGACAGAGGAGGAGAGGAGCGGAGAACACAGAGGACGAGAGAGAGGAGGACACAGAGAAGGAGACAGAGGAGGACACAGAGGAGGAGACAGAGGAGGTGAGAGAGGAGGACACAGAGGAGGGGAGGAGCAGAGAACACAGAGGACGAGAGAGGAGGACACAGAGGAGGAGACGGAGGAGGACACAGAGGAGGAGAGAGGAGGACACAGAGGAGGAGACGGAGGAGGACACAGAGGAGGAGAGAGAAGGACACAGAAGAGGACACAGATAATGTAGATGTGGTAAAAACTGTCTGACGTCACTGTCACATCTGAACCGCGGGAAAAGACAGATCAGCTGCAACCTCCGGCCACATGAGGGCGCTGGAGTCCGCCTCTCCCTCTCTCCCTCTTCTCCAAACACGAAAGAAAACGAATCTTAAATCAATGGGGACTTTTCATAGAGTGTTTAATTATTTTTTATACAAAACACAGTTTTAATACAAAACTCACTTTGTATTTGTTAAAAAAAAAAAAAAAGAACTTAAAGCGGGACTCGTGCTGAATAAAAACACAGGACACTTTCCTTGGTGTCTCTCAAAAAAATGAGCACATATTCTACCTGGCAACACGTTTTGATTGGCTGTTTAGTATAACGTGTGTGTTGCGTCATTACGCTCGGGGCGGGGCTGTTTGCGTCAGTTGCGTGCCTCCGCACAGTGGACCCTTCGCCTGTTTTCCACAGAGAAAGTTGCGTAGATAAAGTTGAATAAAAGTCTTCAGGATGAAGTTGTACCTGAGCTTCGTGGTCCTCGTGGCTTTGTTCTGCGCTGTGGACGCGGACATGCGCAGTAAAAGTCTCTTTTTATCACGATACTTCAGGGACAGGAGTGACCCTCCGAAAATGAAAGTAAAAACTCACCGCTGAGGCACGTGTCTGTTTCATTCAACTGTTAAATATTAATAGTACTACTACTACTCTAGAATACACTACTACTACTACACATGAATCTGCAGATAAATGTATGTACAACTACTACTGAAACTACTACAACACAACTACTACTGATACTACTTTTCAATTAAATTCAATTTATTTTTGTAAAGCCCCCAAATCACGACAGCAGGTCGTCGCCTGAACATGAGGTGATTAACCAACAGAATTAGAAAATAAACATTGAAACAGAAACAGCTGCTGCTGCTACTACTACTACTACTACTACTACTACTGCTACTACTGCTTACTACTAATGGATACTAAACCAGGACTAAACCAGGACTAAACCAGGACTGGTCTGTTCTGTAAAAGTCTTTCTCCAGTTTCACTCATGTCGTTGTTTTAAATGTAAATCTAATGTTTGTTTTCACTCATATTTTCACACTCGTCGTATTTGCAGGTAAAAGTGTGTTTAGCATAAGGCGCTAACTGATGGTTTATATTGAAACAAAATCGGATAGGCAAGTTTTCAGCAAGATTGTGCACCACACACTGGGGGCTGCACCATCTTGCTGAAAAACTTGCGTCTCCGATTTAGTTTCAATAAACCATGAGACACACTGCGCCTTCTCTTGAGGAGTGGCCATTCTGTCGGGTTCATTCAACATCACCTCTTTTCACAAACAGGATCCATGAAACACAAATGCAGTGTAATAAAAACTTTAATAAACACTGGATACAATAGAACAAATCTGACTAAAATATCTTATCAATTGCATTTTTAATACATTTTGAAATGGTAAAGAGACTTTATGGACACCCTGTATATTTTCGTTTGGTCCCTTGGATAAGTCGTAGCCTCCCTCTGGACCTTTGGCTTTATTGTCTTTTGTTTTATTTGATTCCAGTTTGAACTTTACTGATGACGAAGTCTCATTCCACTTGTGACAGATTCATGACACGGACGATGTTTCTCTGAGGTGAGAACAGTTTTTGATTTAGTTTCAGA